>VDFB02276124.1:0-176601 GCA_007258455.2 Sequoia sempervirens | reverse complement strand
TTTTGTGTAAGCCTGTGTCTAGTGGTAGATGATCTTGTCTAGGAAAACCTTGTTACTATCTCCTAGCACGGAGGGAGTGGGGCCTTTGGGTTCCACGTGGTCGGGTGGCGTGCATCTTTCTGTTGGTTCTTCTTCATGTTCGTGTGCTCATGATTTCTAGCTGGAGAGCTCGTGGGAATCAGTTGCTTCTCATGCCTTGTTCTTTTAGTTCTTATTGTATCTTTTACCCCTCATTTGTTTCGAGGTGGAATTTGTAATTGTAATTATGAGTTTTGGATTTACCTCATTCGGGGAATGAGTGATGTAACCTTATTGTTTAAATTCTAAATTGGAATCTTGAGGGATTTATTTATCCTTGTTGTAATTTATCTTGAATGGAATGTATGTTGTTTCATTTCCTTAAGTGATTAATGTTTCAGTTTATGTTAATGTTATTTGATGTTGGGTTTTTATGTAATCTTTGTCTCGTGGCCTTAGAGGTTGTTGGCAATATGAATTCACCTTACATGTTATTGCACTTAAACAAAAAAAAAATTGGTACGTTTAAGTAGTGAATTGCAACTTCCTCTAGGGTTGCGTGGCGGGGCATTACACATGGTATCAGAGCCTAGGTTTAAACACTGGGAACTCTGGGATTATGTTGGACCCATTATGTTGTATGTGCGTAGGTTTATACTCTGGGCACTATGAGCCCATTGTATTGACCTAGTTGATTTTTCTCTTTCGTGTGGTTTTCCTTTTTGGGTTGATTTCTCTTGTTTGCCCAGAAGTCGTCGTTAAGTGGTATAGGTCCAATGGTGCAGGAAACTAGTGGAAAGGATAGGATCCTCGGTGTAGTACGTAATGCACCGATATCCTTTCTATTGGAAGAATGCATTATGGATGATTGTGTAGTGTGTGATCGTGATGTGTTGTGTGTGGTGGACGACAATCATTTTTGTTGATTTTCCCACCCTTGCATGTCTTTGGTTGAATGCTTTTGTGAGGTTAGGCTCGCAAGCCTACCAAGAAGTGTGTTTTGGTTGTTTTCCTTCTTGTTGCCTGGCTTTTTCGTTGTGTAAAGGGTTGAGACCCTTGAGTGGATTCTTGAGTGAGGTTGTAGTGTGTTTGTTGGGTGTATTCCAAGTGCTTGATGTGGCAAGATAGATATAGACCTCTTTCCTTGAGTGCCTTAGTATGGCATTTGTATCTTATGAGAAAATGTTTATGTATTCATGAAGGGTTGTTTCTTAGATCAAACCTTGGGTAAAGGACCTAAGTCCCCAAGTTGCATTCATAATCATGGAAACGTATAATATGAATAGAAAACCATTTTGTAGTATGTAAAAGTTTAGAGAAATAAAGGATTAGTGAAACAGTTGCATGTTAAAGATAAATTCATTATAGGTGCATGTGTTGTTGGTGAGGCTTATAGTCCCCAACTTTATTGTTTAATCTTAAGAAAGCAGGTTGATGAATAGATTATTGTACCTAGATTCAAAATGAAAAATGTCGAACGAATGTTGAAGTGATAATGTTGTATATCTTGTCTGAAGTAAACTTGTAATGATATTGATTTATATGTGATCTTATGGAGTTTGTGATAGGGGAGCTTGCAGGCTTCCAGGAGTAAGCCTGACCCTAGGGGGGGAGGATGTAACACCCCTCCTTTTTGTACTCTGATAATTAGGCAATGTTTTCCTATGATATGCTTCGATCATGTTAACATGTGAATCAATGATGCTTTATGCTTTGATTATGTTAATAATGTTAGCTTTGTCAGTTAGTGATATTGTATTGGTGAAGGGGACGGGGTTGTATCACTTGCTTGCGAGTGCCCTACGATTCTGAGATTTCCTCTTCACGGTGTGTCTGATCATATTATGTATATATGCACGTTCGACAGGCTCTTTGTTGCAGGTTGGCAGGTATATGACATCGACTCCACCTGGTTTCCAGGTCTGAGCGTGTCCATTGATCAACGGAAATTAATTGGGAGATAGTAGCTAGGTTTTCCGAACCAAGTCGTCACCCTAGTCGTAGCATGTTGTTGGTTCGTCATTGGGGTCAGTTGTTTTATCTTGGTCAGTTCCCTTTGAGTGGTTATTTAATTTCAAGTTAAAGTTTATTTAATGGCTTGCGTAGTCTAATTAATGACTAAATGTGTTTAGTTGCAAGCTAAAAGTGATTAAATAGCTTTTGGAAATTATAAATGAATGTTTTGTCCTATAGAGTTATTGGAAAATTAGTGATTAATTAATTAATTTAATTGAATTAATAAAATAATCTAATTTGGAATTAGATTTATTTTATTGATAATTTAAATTAATTGTGTGAATTAGCTTAATTATCCCTTTTGAATTGAAAGTGTAAAAGATTTAATTCTTTTGTTGAAAATAAAATGCCAAAATATTGTGAATTCAATTTGGATATAGAAAATGGTTTAAAGTTAGTAAAAATTCAAATATTTTCTTATGCATGACTTTGGGGTAAAAAGGATATTTTCAAAAATAGTTGACTATTTGGCAAAAGATATTTGTGTTGAAATTGAAATAGGAATTTTGAAATTGAATTTAGTTTGATTTTGAAAGTGAGTTTGCATTTTGGATTGGAATGTAATTAGAATTTGAATTTGAATTAAAAGTAGAATTTGAATTTGAATTAGGGAAGTTTGGAAAAAGGTATATTTTTATTTTAGCGTTTTCTTTTCAACCTCCATGGATTCTTGGTTGGAGTTTTGGGGTGGAGAGGCTTGAAAGAGTGCTTGGAAAAATCTCCATGGTGGAAGCTTACAATTCTTGGAGAAAACATAAGGTTCTACCTTTCTATTCCCTTCCTCTTCTTGCTCAATGGAATGGTTAAAACATAGTTTTAGATTCAACAAAAATGCATGGAAAAACTTGTCAATTTGCAAAATTATAAATGGTTTTGGGAATGGATTCTAATCAAGGAATTTGCACCATGAAATAGGGAGAAAAAAATCAAAGAAAACTCCATTGTTGATTTAGTTTTTATTTTGAAAACCCATTTGTTTATTTGGAAATAAGTTTTATTTTGAAATTTGGGGGTTTGGATAATTGTTTCAATTTGAGTATGAAATCAAATTTTGGGGTATGGGTATTGTGAATACAACCACATATTTTGGTATATGAAAATACCCACAAACATATATTCATATATTTGTTATTTTTAAGAAATTTTAAAATTCTGATAAAAATGTTTTTAAAAAAATTTATGGTTTTCGGGTCTGGTAAAAAAAAAAAAAACGCAAGTTTTAATTTATTTTAAAAATTTGTTTTTTTTGGGGCGGTGGGAGGTCAAACCCCACCCCCACCGCCTCCACCGCGGCCGTTGCCGGAGGGAGGCGGCGCTGTGTGCGAAGCACACAGCCACCGCCGCCCCCGCGGGGAGGCGGGGCACTATGTGCACCGCACACAGGCTTCGCCGCCCGGAAGGGAGGCGGGCGCTGTGCGCTGAGCGCACAGGCTCCGCCGCCCGGCCGGGGGGTGGGGCTCTACGTGGGGAGCACACAGGCTCCGCCGCCATGGCGGCGGGGGCCTGCGTGCCAGGGCTTCGGCCCTTGGGTTTCTTTAAACAAATGCACTTTTAAAAGTTTAATTCTTTTATTTAATTTAAATCTATTTTATATATATATTAATTATATTATATTTTATATATTATATATAATATTTTAATATTGTATATTATATAAAATATAATATTGTAATATATATTAGATTAAAATAATTTTAATGAGTTCAAATGTAAGTTATGTGAATTATGAGGTTTTTGAATTATAAATTAATTGGAAAATATATGTATAGGTTATTTGTTAAAGTTTATTCAATGGGGGTTATATTTAAAGTTATTTAAATGCTTCAATTGCAAATAAAATATAACTTTGGTTGGTATATTTAAATAATGTTAAATGCCAATCTTGAATTTTTAAACGACCTTGCAATTATTATAATTGCGGTATTGAGAGTAAAGAATGAACTTATTTGTTAACTTAAATGTTTATTTTAATCAAGTGATTTATCTTTTATATATGATCGTGAAATTTAGAGAGAACGGTTGATTTAAATTTTAAACCAGATAGCTACATTATTAAAGTGTTTTGAATATGAGGAGGGTTGTGAAATTTAGAGTAAATGACCTATTCTTTAAATTTTTTTTAACTGTCGTGAAAAGAAATGGGATCAATCGATTGGATAAATGCAAGTCATGAAACCTGTGTTTGAGTGGATTTAGGAAATCCGAATTTTAGTTTACTTGATTGCTTGAAATACTTTTAATGTTTATTCTTTCTTGTGCGATGTTGGGAGTATAGAGTCATTGTTTGAAGTCTTTCTGATAGGGGATTTGTATCCTATTGTGGGTTGTCTTTATGAAAGTCAACTTTTGGTGTGTCGTAGAAAATGTGCATAGTTATACCTTGTGGATCACCCGGTTTTCACGAACGGGGATTTGTGCCTCCTTGGGTGTAGGAGAGGGTAATGTGTTTTGGTTTCCTCCAATGTTGGAGTGGGTTTTGTACGTGGTTTTCCTCCAGTGTTGGAGTAAGTCCCGTGTTCTGTTTCCTCCTTGGTTGGAGAGGTCGTGTTATCTTGTTCTTCTTGTGGGGGTGTTGTCGTTAGGAGAGTGGCTCTTGGTGGGGGTCCGGCACACAAAGGGGCGCCAGGGTAACTCACCTAGAGTTTAACTAAGTGATAATTTAAATGAATTAATGGGGATCTTTCAAACTAATAAGATAATGAATGCCTCTCTCGTGAAGCAAGTGAATGATAAGGCTCGAGATGAGATGAGACGCATAGTTTTGCATGAGGGTCCGGCGCCGGTAGAGGCAAGCCAGGGTAACCCAAGATGGGGGTCCGGTAGCCTAGGAAGGTTGAGCTAGGGTAACTCATGGCAATTTATGTATGACACTTTTCCTATGTCGACAGTTAATCAGTTATTGTGTGATGTACATGATCATTATTCTCTGAAAGCATTGTAACTTCGTGTTAAGTGATGTTGTGACTGTTGTGGCTTAATGGCATTGTGGTTGTAGATGTTAAGTGGCTTTGTGATTGTAGTTGTTTCAATTCAATTTTTGTGTAAGCCTGTGTCTAGTGGTAGATGATCTTGTCTAGGAAAACCTTGTTACTATCTCCTAGCACGGAGGGAGTGGGGCCTTTGGGTTCCACGTGGTCGGGTGGCGTGCATTTTTTTTTCGTTGGTTCTTCTTCATGTTCGTGTGCTCGTGATTTCCAGCTGGAGAGCTCGTGGGAATCAGTTGCTTCTCATGCCTTGTTCTTTTAGTTCTTATTGTATATTTTACCCCTCATTTGTTTCGAGGTGGAATTTGTAATTGTAATTATGAGTTTTGGATTTACCTCATTCGGGGAATGAGTGATGTAACCTTATTGTTTAAATGCTAAATTGGAATCTTGAGGGATTTATTTATCCTTGTTGTAATTTATCTTGAATGGAATGTATGTTGTTTCATTTCCTTAAGTGATTAATGTTTCAGTTTATGTTAATGTTATTTGATGTTGGGTTTTTATGTAATCTTTGTCTCGTGGCCTTAGAGGTTGTTGGCAATATGAATTCACCTTACATGTTATTGCACTTAAACAAAAAAAAAAATTGGTACGTTTAAGTAGTGAATTGCAACTTCCTCTAGGGTTGCGTGGCGGGGCATTATAGTAAGACTAGAAAAAACTATATTTATAAGAGGGAGATTTAAATTATAAAACTTGAATCTTTTTAAGGTATCTCATTAGATTCTACTTACTCTAACTTAAATTTAAAAAGCAACATTAAAATCCACAAAACAAATTTCAAAGACATAATAAATTATTACAATGATATTTAAAAATCTAATTGTAATGAACATGTTATAGTAATAAATATTCAAATTTTAAATCTATGAAAATATATATAACCAAATGATCCTTAGTTTTCATATATAATTTGTGATGAGAATGTTGAATATTATAATTTTTTAGGCCAATCTTTAGGCACTAATTCAGCATTGTTAAAATGATCCTTAGTTTATTCATTGTTTTTTTATGATTATATTTTTTTTCAATTTCTATTAAACCAAACTCAAAATAATGGTGTAGATTAAGATTCTTGTCTTTATCATAATTAGAAGTTATATAAATTGTTAAATTATATATTTTTTAACATATATAAAATGTATGGTTGGATTAGTGAGATATTTATAACAAGTATGCAATATATTTAATCATATAATTATTTTTGTAATAGAGATGAATAATTAAATAAATGATATGACAATATATACGAGTTAGATAAAAGAATTAAAATTAAATATATTAATAACAAATAGTTATACAATTATTGAGGGTAATATAAAGGGGGGTCGTCATACTAAAATAAGTCGCAAATAAAATCACCCGAGTAAGAAAAGTATTTTATTGATAATCTTATTAGGGATGCTAAGATGGTAATAAAAGTTTTGCAAGCAACAATGAGCTGAAAAATAATAGTGTTTATGTGCTATTGTATATATATATATATATACATTATTAATATTATTAATAAAATTTATTATAGTATTGATATGGGTATTAATGGATGGTATTTGTAATAGTATAAATGAGGGTATATGTAAACATGATATCACTATCACATTAACATTTCTATTATGAGTAAAGTTTAATATTATTTGTGAGTAATAAAATTGATAGAATGTTTGTATTAATTGTAGAGGGAGCGTTAATATCATCGAGTATTGTTAATACTCTTATCAATATTCATATCAATAGTTACCTTAATACTAATGTTAGCATAATTAACCTTATTAATGCTCATCGATAATTGGATAGCATTTTTGGCAAAACCTTTTATAGATGTTGAAATATGAGAGGAAAATAAATAAATAAATGCAAACCATACAATTATTCATGTTGTAAATACCATCAAAAGTTACATATTTAGTACTTTAAATGCCATCATTGGGTCATGAGGAACTATCCTAATAATCATAATACCATATTGACCTTATTGTCAACAAGAAATAGAAGTAGGAACAACTCATTGTGGGTTACGATGACATAACCATTATAATGAGAATATTATTAGTGTAACCATTAAATTGTGATACTTGCAAATTTAATATTTAAAGTATAGTTAATAGTGAGAGATGCATTAATAATAGTATCGCATTAGCAAGTTAAACCAACAAATTAATTAAAGAAAGGATGTTAATTCTATTGGAGATGGTTATTGTTGCATCATAAATGCTTAAAGCATTAATTAGCATAATTAAAGGATTCAAAAAAAATAAATTATTGGGTTTTTCTAGTGAAATATTATGGGCATAACAATTATATATTTTTTAAGATATATAAAATGTATTTTTGGATTAGTGAGATATTTATAACAAGTATGCAATATGAAGTCAAACTTTATTAGATTTGATTCTTAATAAATTAGTTTTAATGATTCAATTTATAGCTTTATGCAATCTATAAGTTTAAATAGTTTGATGGTATCTAAACTTTATACATATAAAAATATGATAAATGTCCGATTATTTTGCTTTCCAATCTATAATTTTTTGATGTTCTTGGCTATATAATTGAGATGATTCACTCATAATGTAATGATAAATTCATCCTCCTCATATGGAGATTTTATATTATCTTCCATTAAATTCATCCTCTTTATGAGATTCCTTATGGAATATTGATATTCTAGGTAATTTAATTTTTAGACATATATTCTAACTAGATAAATTTCTAGGGTCACTGAAGGCAATAGAACTTTTTTCACTTACATAATCCTATTTTGAAGTTCATTTTATGCTAATAACTATTAGATTAGATATTTTTATCCTCAATTATTTCAAATAATTTTACACTAATCTTTGTTTTCTTATTCTTTCTTTTCTTCATTGTTTCTTATTTAAAATTTGAACCATTTAAGGATGCTATGTTATAGATTATAGTTGTCTCTCCACCCTTTTTAAATTGTTAATGGTATGAAAATATTATTGATGAGTAGATGAATTATTACAACTATTTTAGATTTGTATTCCCTTTATCTAGATATATTATTTACCAAAGTCTCATTGCTCTTTTAGGTGTATTGTACATATATAACATGGAAAATGCAGATCATGTTCCACCTGAGCCAGATTCTTTATTTGCAAATACCACTAATGAGATTAAAAAATTGAGAGACTCATTAGCATAGGGTGCAAACCCTAGGATATATTTTGAACCATGTATGTCAATATTAAATAATTTAGAAAAACTAAGAGATGAACTAGAGAGGACTAGTACATATTCCCCAGATAGAGTAGCTGCTATTCTTTCCTGCATGCAGGAAAAAGTACATGGTGATGTTCCTTCAAAACAAATACAGGATAGTGTGACCAAAGAAATGATAAAGAACACTTATTTACCTTTTTATCAAAATGTACGTAAGGTTAGGGGATACCAGGTCACTAGATGTGTTGATCATATTATGGCCTCATTGATCTTCCCACGATTTCTCACAGCCCATGGTCAATACCTTAACAATGACCAAATTCCATTATATTTTGTTCAATAGTTGTATGTTGAAGTCCATTTGGGCCTCAAAGTAAACTACCTAGACATTCCACCATATGCTGGTTAGGGCCATGGCAGGATTGCCTATAGGCCTGCCTATCATCGACGAGATAGACTAGCCCCAATGTTTAGGGTATTGGTTGGTGAGAGGTCTCCTACTCTCACCCCAACTCTAGCCCCCATAGCAGATTAGGTTGTCATTACTTCCCAAAAAGAAGCAATTGACACTGTAGGTGACATTGCAGCTGCCACCACTAGGATATCTGAAGATCACATAGGTCAGTATTTGATGTCCAGACGTTCTCAATCCACACCATTTTCAACACAGTGGACCACCATGGATCCTTTTACAGCAGTTGACATCCCTACTCCTACACAGCTTGATGCACTTACAAGAGATATGGCACGCAGGACTCTGCATTGTTTGGTTGAGGACCTGTTGGAGGCATATGCCTACATTGCATCAGACTATGGAATCGGTATAGACCATGTTAGAGATTGTTTGGCTGCACACGGATTTCGTTCAGCAAAGTGAGGATCTCATCACTCTCAGCCGAGCACTACTGCACATCAAGATCCATCTACAGTTCATTCAGTAGCTACATAGACTATGGGTTTTACTGATATGTTGATTGGTTCTGGTTCATCATCGCTGATGCCATCTCACCTTCATAGTCCTCTACATTCATCATTTATGGCACGACATGGGATAGATTAGATGGATGCAGATGTTGATTCGTCACTTGACCATGTGGTGGATATGGTGGAGGCGGCCCTTGTAGAGGACTTAGGTCATTCAATATCAGATGATGTGCATGTATGTGTGCATGTGCATGTTTCAATTCTTTTTTCATTATTATTTTTTTTAACTAGATATTCATGTAAGTTGATATATATATGTATATATATTGTTACAAGTGGACATACCTCATATCACTCCTAGCCTTGGTCCAAATCATGTCCATGATCGACGTGACTCTATGGATGAATCTGCCGCCAGTGGACATGTGAGTTTTACATTTTTATATAATCACATGTGTATATGTACATGCAATATTTATGTATGCATAGATCTAGATTGATATTTAAAAATACAAGTTTGTTTAAAAATAACTTTCATAAAATTTATTTAATATAAATTATATGTATTTAACACATCTTGTACACAATTTTATTTGCAGGGCTCAACACATCCATCAGAGCAGGACTTTTCTCATTCAGATGGTCATTTGACTAGGAGTAGAAATTCATATTAGGCCCTACACACTAGATTTATAATCTTTACCACATGTATTTGCTTAAATGATGATCTTTAGTATTCGATATTTGATGATCTCTAACTTACATTTGCTTATATGATATACATACAGTTTCTTATTTTTTGATCTTTAGTATTCAAAATTTGATGATCTTTAATTTACATTTTGCTTATATGATATGTACATATATTTTCTTATATGATATATACATACATTTTACTCTTTGTTTATAATATGTGTTATGTTTATACATTGAATCCCTTTACATGTATGTGCATGTGTTTTCTTATGGTTTAAACATGTTTACACATGATATATGTATGCATTTGCTTTAAATATTCAATATACATACATGTTTTCTTATTTTATGGGGTGATCTCACAATAGTGGTTTACAATTTTTGGCCAAACTAGACACTAATTTTTTTTTTAAACTAAATCTTTACATTCGGGCACTTATAGCGGTTAAACCGTGAGGAATTTGAAGATGATGCAAACTAGAGTCTTGTCAAATTTTGTCTGTAGATTCTAAAAATATTTTTTTCAAAAATTTTGGAATCAGATTGCACTTCTTTTTCCATCTCCCACGAAAACTAGTTTTTTTCAAAAAACAGCATTTTTAAAAAGTGACGCACACCGTATAAAGCATAATTTTTTTCCTTGAAAGATAAAATTCTATTTCTTTCGAATTTAGATTTGTAACTCTGATATCTAGTGCTTCCACTTGGTTAGATAGTTTTATATTGAATATTTTTGCTTTAATCAAGTTTCAAAGTCAAATCAATTACAATTCAGACATAACATGACTGTATAACGCATAACTTTTACTATATGTATCAAAATTCTTTCCTTTTTTTTGGATCAAGGGCTCCAATATCTGGTGAATTCATATTTTTCAAAAAAAAAATTATAATCTTCTATTTTTCCACATGTGCAGAACAGAGAGTTTTGTTTTCGGTGAAAAACCTATATTTAATAAAACTTAAAAAACAAATAGATAATATAATCAAAACATATTAAAATTATATTTGTTGGATAGCTTGTTTTGAGGGAAACCTAATACCATTTGGTTTTCTGAGATCTCCTCCATTTTCATTCTCAAATCAAGCTTCAAAGTGCAAAATTCTAAGCAATTTTGGTGCCTGAGAGGATGTGGGTGAAAATGAGGAGGTTTGGTCAAACCATTGTTCGGTCGAACATAAATTAAATGTTTGGTCGAATGGGGGTTCAACCGAACTAGTGTTCGACTAAACCCATTTAACATACAATAAAAAAAATAGATTCAAATGGGGTTCGGTCGAACGTGCTAATCATGTTCAGTTGAACCCCCTCTATTAAAAATTAATATTTAATATTAATATAAATATAAATTATATTTTTTTTAAATTATAATAAATAACATACTTATTATTGCAATATATTTTAATAATTATATTATTATTATAATATTAAAAGTATATAATTAAAAACTATATATATTATTATTATAATATTAAAAGTATATAGTTAAAAACTATATATTAATTTTTTCTAATCATGGCTTTTCAAATCTTGGATTTTTAGGCTCAACATGAGTGTCATGAAAACACTCTCCTCAGGTAGGATAACAAGAAGCTTTGCTTGAAGAACATGGAAATTAAAGAAGCCATGAGAAATCTCATATGCACCAACTGCAGAGCACCTGTTGTTATTGCAGAAGTCAGTCTTCAAGAGCAGCAACTGTGTATTGAGAATATTCAGTTGAAAGATGAGGTCCGTTTGCACAACCTAACTAATTTGATGATCTGCATATTCCAAATTTTTGTATTCTTAAAATGTAAATTGTGGTTAAAAGGATTATGAGTCACTCCTTTTTTAGTTGTTCCTATTCTAATTCTAATGTATTTACAACCTTATGAACCTCCTAGATTTTATTTTCTCTAGAAATCATTTTAGTGCAGTGATTTTCCCATAATGATGAAATTGTTTCATATCATATACTGTATAAGATTTAGGGACCCAAAAGGTTATTTTATTCTGATGCTTTAAATCACCTAAGCAATGAAGTTGAAGATTCGTTAGCTTTGTGCTTATGGGTATTCTTTAACTATTCTTATGTTTTTTTTAATGGGCCTGCATGGATTTTTTCAGCTGGAGAGAATGGAAAGTATGGCTAGAAAATTTTACAGAAGGCCCATATCATTGACTTGAGAGAGATATATGGAGGGAGTGGGAGAGAAAGGGAGTGTGGGGGTAGGAGGGAGAGACTTGAGAGAGAGGGGGGGGAGTGGGAGAGAGGTAAAGGGTAGGGGGTGGGATGAGGTTTAGCAAGGGTAGAGGGGAGAGAGGGAGAGGTAGGAGGAGAGGACTTGAGAGAGGGGGGAGTGGGAGAGAGATAAAGGTATGGGATACTAGGTTTAAGGGTTAAGGGTAGACGCAGCTTGAGAGGGAGTGGGTAGAGGAAAGACTTCAAGGAGAGAGGATAAAGGGAGAGAGATAGAGGGTAGGGAGTAGAAGGGTTTATGACGGCATGGGTTAAGGGTAGAGGGGAGAGGGGAAGGGGGGGAGGAGAGACAACGTTAGGGGTGCATGGGCTTGAGGGTCAAGGGCTAAGGGTAGAGGAGAGAGGAGAGGGTAGGAGGAGAGACTCCTTCGGTGGCAAAGAGAGGGAGGGAGAGAGATAAAGGGTAGGGCTTAAGGCTTAGGCAGAGGGAGAGGGGAGATGGGGGTGAGAGGAGAGACTCTGAGAGAGAGAGGGGGGGAGGGGAGAGAAAGATAAAGGGAAGGGCTCTATGGGCCTAGGGTAGAGGGAGAGAGGGAGAGGGGTGGGAGGGAGAGACTTGAGAGAGAGTGTGGGGGGAGGCAGATACAAAGGGTAGGGCTCTAAGGGCTATGGGCAGAGGAGCCCAAGAGGGGATGGTAGGAGGGAGAGACCTGAGAGAGAGAGAGTGGGGGAGTGGGAGAGAGATAGGAGGGTAGGGAGTAGAAGGATTTAGGTTTAAGGCCTAAGGCAGGGTAGAGGGGAGAGAGGGAGAGGGGGTGGAATGGAGAGATTTGAGAGAGAGTGGGGGGAGTGGGAGAGATAATGGGTAGGGGGTATACAAGGGTTTAGGGTTTAAGGGTTAAGGGTAGAGGGGAGAGAGGGAGAGGGGGTAGGAGGGAGAGACTTTAGAGAGAGAGGGGGGAGTGGGAGAGAGATAAAGGGTAGGGTTTAAGGTTTTAGGGTAGAGGGGGGAGAGGGAGAGGGGGTGGGAGGGAGAGACTTGAGAGAGAGTTGGGGGAGTGGGGAAAGAGATAAAGGGTAGGTGTACAAGTGGTTTAGGGATTTAAGGGTTAAGGGTAGAGGGGAGAGAGAGGAGAGGGGTAGGAGGGAGAGACTGAAAGAGAGAGGGGGCAGTGGGAGAGAGATAAAGGGTAGGGGGGTACTTTTAGGTTTATGGGTTATGGGTAGAGGAGAGAGAGGAGAGTGGTATGGAGGGAGAGACTTAAGTGAGAGAGTAGGGGGAGGGGAGAGAGATAGAAGGTGGGGTAGAATGGATGAGGAAGGAAAAGAAGGTAGAGGGGAGAGAGAGAGAGGGGGGGTAGGAGGGAGAGACGGAGAGAGAGGGGTGGTGGAGAGGAGGAAGGGTGGAGGGAGAGAGGAGAGGGGTGGAGAGACGGAGAGAGAGGGGGGGGGGAGTGGAGAGAGATAAAGGGAAGGGAACAGGTGGAGGGAGAGAGGGAAGAGTGGTGGAGGGAGACAAGAGAGAGAGGGGAGGGAGAAAGACAGAGTGGTAGGGGGTACAAAGGGTTTAGGGTTATAGGGTTAAGGGTTTAAGGTTTAGGGTTTTTTTTTTTATTTGCATTGATTTATGTTTTATATATGTGTACAATAATTTTATAATTAGATAATACTTAATTTTAAAATTTATATAATTTCCCATGGAACAATTCAATGGAACAAATTATATAAGTTGTATATAAGTGTATATAAGATTCTTAAACTTAAGAATTCCATGAAACAAATATATGTTGTATATAATTGTAATTTAGGTAAAATGATTTTAAAAAACTTTAGTACGTTTCAAATAAGGATTGAAAGCATATATATGGGTTTACATGCAACCAAAAAAAGTGAGAGATGATGCTATCAAATATTCTTGAACTTAAGAATTTTCCTTGGAACAAATATGTACATATAATTGTAATTTAGGAAAAATGATTTTAAAAAAATTCACTACGTTTTAAATAAGGATTGAAAGCATATATATGGGGTTACATGCAACCAAAAAAAGTGAGGGATGATGCTATCAAAGATTCTTGAACTTAAGAATTTTCCATGGAACAAATATGTACATATAATTGTAATTTAGGAAAAATGATTTTTAAAAACTTCACTACATTTCAAATAAGGATTGAAAGCATATATATGGGTTTACATGCAACCAAAAAAAGTGAGAGATGATGCTATCAAAGATTCTTGAACTTAAGAACTTTCCATGGAACAAATGTGTACATATAATTGTAATTTACACAAAATGATTTACAACTATGTACAAGTTACTATAAGTTCTCATTTGAACATGTATAGGGTTACAAGTGAACTTGAAAACCATGGATATAATCTAAGTCAAAGATTATGGTTCAGCCCACTCTTCAATAACATGTAGAATTTTTTTATGATCATCACTATCTAGTCTCCATTTTCTTCGGCCACGTGCATGTGGAACTGCATGAATATGTAGAGCGGTAGCAATTATTAAGTGACTATATTGATATACCTTGTTATCAAGTTGATAGTCAACAAAATGAATCCCATGTTGAACAACTTTAACTTGTTTTAGATATGTCCCTTGCACTACAACAGAACATGCATGGTAAACATGAACCTAAGGTAAGACATATGAATGTGTGCAACATTTTCGTGCTCAAGGTTTGTACAATATATATTTAATGTTTATAATGTAATGTGCACATGTGAATACATGTATATAAAATTTTAAATTCAAACTCACCTATGGGAAATGACATTCCATCACTTGTTTCAGGTTGTGTTAGCTTATTCCTCTCTTTTTTGCAACCTAATAAATAATAGTTAACACCTTTGATGTTTCTAGGCTCTGCTATGACTGCAAAAACATCTCCAATACACCAAATTTACACAAAAAAAATCTAAAAAATTAGAAATGTTTCTAAAGATCATTAACTAGATATATATAATATTTAAATTATTGAAAACTTACACATGTGTACCTTTTCTAACCAATCTTGAAATATGGTCATAATCAATTGAAATCAAAGGAATGTCTTCAAATCTTTCTTCCTTGTTTTCATCATATGTTTTTGAAACAACTAGTGGCACCGTATCCCATTTACCAACATATCCAAGTTCTTGATTGTTGCATGCATAATCAGAGTTTCCCTCAATGCACTCGTGCAAAACAAGAGTAATCCCTTGTGTCTAATATCCATCCATGGCGACTATCTGAACTCCTAACACAATGCAAAGATCTTGTTTTTTCTACCCTCTTGCATCCATGCATTGATCTTCTATCCACACCTAGATACATATGTACAACTAAAAACTTATGTGAACAAATATGTATATATATATATTTTTAATTTAAATAAATTCAAAATTTTGATTTAATGTAATTTATTCATACCCGATATCTCCCAAAACACTTTATGTGGAATGTGTCGGTTTGTTCTTGAAGATGTGTCAACCACATTTGATGCAAAGTGTTTCTTGCACATTTCAACAACATCATGTGCATTTTCTAGATGATCTTCTGGATAACTCATTTGATGCTTTCTTAAAGCTCGTTTGATGCAAGCTCCTGCTCCATCATGCTCACCCTTTCCATGCCCACTATAAAAAAAACTCCAAACATGTGGTATTTTGTAGATTTTATGATATCTACAAAGTGCATAGAATGGCCATGAATATTTGAATTGTGCCGCACATTCATCTGTCCATACAAAATTATTTTCAAATTTTACACCCCTGGTTTGCAAATTCTCAAAAAATACTGTAAAGCAATGTTGGACAAAAAGTGTGTCATTCTCTTTATCATCAATAATATAAAAGTGATATTCTTTCTTAATGGCTCGTTCTTCATCTATACTCTCAACACCATCCAATTCTGACTATGCATGTCGATAACACACATGAACCATAATAGTGATCTGCTTTGAAAATTAATACTCTAATTGAATCTCCTTTTGATGTACAAAGGAGCAATTTTCTGCAAAGTCAAGTACTGATAGAACTATTCCACATGGGAAAGTATCTCTCAATGTTTGGAATTGTTGTGCTTGCCACTTAGCAAAAAAGGAATGTTGTATGTATGGTTGTATCAATTTTTGAAAATCTTCCATAAATTTTCCAATGGGAATCTCCTCTTCTACATAGTTCAACCTTGTGGATTCTTTCCCAAAATTTGTTTGCAACTTTACATACTTGTACCTGTGTCAGTAAAATATGTGAATAACTAATAAACCACACAATCAATGAAACATTACATCAAAGAGAATCCAAATAACAATCTATGAGAAATTGAAACAAATAAACTCTCTAAAAATAGTACTTACCTCTTGCAATTTATTGTCTTTGTTAGGTCAGTATCCTCAATTCTTGAAGGAAATTTAGCCAAATTTACACATATCTCACAAATTCCTTTTATGTAGTTTATTTGAGGTCCATTTTCATGATCACATAATATAGACTTTATGAACAAAATTTCTTGTTTAGTAAGTGCATTTTGAAACCCACATCTTTCTTCTCTCATCTTTCGAAACACCTGATAGTAGAGATCAAATTCAATATGATAATGACAACAACAAGTTTCAAAAAACTTGTTTATCTTCACATAATGTGGCTTTAACCTTTGAAACATTGTTTTCCCAATCTTTATATGAGGATATGCATTACAAAAGTTCATATAAATCTCTTTCTCATTCTACTCACTTCTCACATTCTTTCTCACTCCATTCTTGCTTCTACATCACTTATTATTGCTACTATAAACTGTCTACTTGGCTTCAACAACGTGCTCTTGGTACAACACCATTGTCTTTGTGTAATGAATCTAAGGTAGCGAAACAACTTACTACACTAATCTTGAGAGGATGACAATACAAAAAAAATTCTGATCCTTAACAGTTATAGAAACTTAAACATAAATAAGCATAAATATCATGCATACAACACAATGATTTATGTGGGGAAAACCCTTTCGGGAGAAAAACCCCACACTCCAAAAGACACCAAATATATTATTCAAAAATCACAAAGATTTACAATATACTTGCAGAGCAAGCTTTTCACAAGAGTATCACCAACCAAAGATCTAGAGTGAACACGACCGCTATTAAACTCTCAGAATACATTGTGATACATAACCATAATACAATGGCCTCGTAAAATAATGTTTCCTTTGAGGAAAATTCAAGCTAATAAAATATTGACCATCAGACTTAAGCCCTAATGATGAACAATCTAGATTTACAATAATAAAATATAAATAAAATTTTCCTTTCTAGGGCATTGCCCCCTCTTCCTCACCAAGGTGCATGGCCCCTAGAGCCCTCACTGGGGGGATGACCCCCTCAAACCCCTCGCCGGGGGGAAACCCCCCACTCCCCCTCATCCCCAACGTATCAACAATACCTTATGTAATTGCAAGGTTGAGAGACATTTTCCAACACTTTGTAGGATTATCAAGCTTCTATCTCCTCGACGTGGTGGTGTCACTCTCTTCCACTATCGGCCTTGAGTGCTCATAGTAGGGAAGGTAACATTGTCTTTCGATTTGTTTGCATCATTGAGATTATAGACTATCATCCAAGCTATTGTTGCTCTCTATTTGGTTGTATCACTCCCTTTCTTTCCTTTATCAATTTCTCTATATCATTGCATCTTGGATATCCATGGAGGTGGAAACACCAAAATGGGGGTATGACTCAAAACACAACCCATCACATTTTTTTTTTGTGTGTGTAGTTATGAGTTCCTCTAGTCGAAATCAACTAAAGAATTGAGTCACGAGTGGAATGGTATCTTTCCCTACTCTTTCTTTATCATTTTCATACTAGAATAGCTTTTTAGTATTCTTCTTGTTGTACTTTCTACTTTTTGTATTATCTTTGTCATTGAACCATAAAATATCAACAGTCAGGTTAACAATCGGCCCTCTATGTTTTATGTTTGTTTATCAGACACTTTGTTTGTACAGGATGCCAATGTCCCAAACTAGAGTCTAGTTCTTATGTTGTCATCCTCAAACAGTGAGATGTCTTCTGTAGTTTGAAACCTTTATGGCCGACTCACTCAATTCTGTAAACACCTGTCTTTAATAAAAGGGAAACAAATTTTTGTTTGCCCTTCCTTTTCATCCTATGTCTTCCCCCCTTTCCAATCTATTGTGTCAACTCAAGGTAGTTTAGGGAAGTTCATTACTTGGGACTCTCCTATGACCTAGAGTCCCAAGGGTGCCGAATAATCCTACTCTACATAGACATAAGGAGTATATTGGAGCAGTACATGATGAGGTTGGACGGTTTCATACAAACCTAGGAGAAATTAAATTTATATTACAATATTTTTGTGAGAAGCTCTTTAGAGAGGACCCTTGTTGACATAATTTTTAATTAATATTAGAATATTTAATCAAAGAAATCATACTCAAAAAGGTGGATCATGAATATAGTCAATTTCTTGACCAAAATCATTTTATAAAAGATTTGGAGGATGCTCTATTTTCTATGGCCCCTAATAAGAGTTTGGGGATTGATGGGACATCAGTTGAGTTTTACCAAACCTTGTGACAACATATTAAGAAATATTTTTATCTTGTTTACTTGGAAGTTTTGGAACAAGGTTTGTGAGGACCAAATATCAATAAAGGCTTAATCAAGTTTCTTCCTAAAGGAAAAAATGCAATGGCATCCTATCACATTGCTCAACACTTCTTATAAAATTATTGTTAAATAATTTTCTAGAAGGATTAAACTTGTGGCTAAAGGGATAGTTAGACCTAAACATGCAGGGTTCCTGGGTGGAAGATTTATTCTTGATAACTTGATCCTAGCTTGGGAGACAATTGAATGGACACAACAATCAAAGAAAAGTTATTTTCTAGTTAAGCTATATTTTGATAAATCCTATGACAAGATGCAATGGAGATTTAGTATCAAAATGTTACAATGATTGGGGTTTGGTCCCAAAATATGTAAACATGTTCAGATGCTATTTAAAGATGGAAATACTCAATTAACAATCAATACTTTAGTGAATGATCCATTCCCTCTACAATGATATATTAGGCCAAGCTACCTTTATCTCCATTCTTGTATGTTCTTGCTATTGATGCTTTCGGTTATTAACTACAAAAATAAATCAAATAAACTTGATTAAGGGCATATCAATTCCTAATAATGCAATAGTTATTAACTGACACTTTTTTGAATGTGTGGGGTGTTTTAAATTTGTATTGTGTTGTTTCAAGTTCTAAGTTGGCTCATCATAAGACTAAATAATAGGTTTGAAGGGTTTATGAATTTTGTGAAATATTTGGTTCCTATGGAACTAGTTATGAAACTTTGCATACCTTTACAATGTAATTTCTTTGAAGATTGGATGTGGCTTGGTAAATACCAATTTTTTTACTTACCTTTGAAGTAGGTCTATCTAAAACTCTTTTCAAATATGAAATTGAATCCAAGACAACAGAAAATGGAGTTGTAGATATCAAAAAATAAATGGAAGAATATAAGTTCCTAAATTTGGAGGCCTAAGACGTAGGAAAATGTTGAAGTTTTGAGGTCTAAGGTGGAGGAAAATGCTCAAATTTTAGCATGGAAAATCTTGCATTACAAGCTACTTATAAGGGAAAAATTAAAATATTTAAAGATTTAGTCAACCAAGTGTCCCTATTGTCAATATAATGAAAGCTTAAAACATATTTTTTGGGACTATTTAAAAAAAATATAATGGAACATTATATTTGATCATTTCCCTACTATTTTTTATCATGTGTTGCATGGTCCAAAGAAGTTTATGGTATTTTTATTTATAAAAATGCAGAACTTGCTAATACTATGAGAGATACTATTTTGCTTCATATATGAAAAAGTTAGATGTTTGGTAGTGTTTTCTAATCACATTATGCATCAAGATGTTGAAATTCTAAAAGTTTACTCTAACATCATGTTACAATTTGTTTCTTTATGTTCTTAACTAGGGGGACACAAAGAATATGTTAAGTATAGTAGACATTTGAAGAGATCAAACACCAATTTTTGTATCTCCATGAAGAAGATATTGAGTTTTCTAGAAAAATACAAAGCTTATTCAAATTTAATGTATAATTTGTGTTTCAGCAGCAATGTTCCAAGCTATTGTATCAACTTGTTGCTTAGTGGATGAAAGTCTGAATCTTTCTTACCCTTGCAATGTTGTTAAGTCCTTATTTGTTGCTTTTAATCATAATTCCTAATGTAAGTCATTGCTAATACTATATTGTTGATTGTTATATTAGTGCCAATATAATTGCTCATTGTAAGTTTTTAGATTTCTTCTCATTTTTTGTATAGATCCTTTGCCTAATTGCTATTCTTTTCTTTGGTAATTTTCTAGCTTTGTTCAATATTTTTTTTAGTTGATCCTTGTTACCATCCCAAAAGGACCAAGCATGTCTCTGCTCATTGTGCTGGATAACGTATGATTCACCATTGCTCATTATCCTTAGATAATGTGTGTCAAAGGTTTTAATCAATAAAGCATGTTATTAATTAGCTTCAATTCTATGAGAAAATGTATTTTATAAGCACCATTATCCCTAAGTTCTCCATGGGAATAACTCAAGCAAATCACTCCCTTTTGATTTCCCACTAAATAAAACAACCAAAATGATAAAATATTAGTGATGCTCTCCTTTTATCCTCATTAATGCCAATCCATAAGAGTCTTGTAAGAAACTACAACCAAGATGTTAGAATAAATCATGTTATAACCCAATTTTAATGCATATTAATTAAATATGGTAAATTGAAATATTGAAGAAATTCAATATGTTAAATGGAAATTTTGAAAAAATTTAAAATTTTGAAATAGATTGAAAGAAGTTGACTATATGATTTTTAAAAATTATCTTATATGTTATCAAGAATTGAATGTTACTGATGAATTTTGCAAGTGTGTGCAGTTGCAGGGTGACAGGTTGAAGGATGAGAACACGGTTGAATTAGGATTGTTTAGCTAGATCGAATGGTAAGCAAGATTGAATCTAGGTGCACACACCACAAAATGGCATGATATCTACATTTGAAAAATTCATATAGGAATTATATTAATTTGAATGAAATTACTTGATCATTGCAAAGATGCATTTGTGAAATGAAATTACATGGAAACTCATATTTAAAAAGTCAATCTTGAGCTTGTGTTTTGAATTTAAAAGAAAATGAAAGTAAGATTTGGTATGTGAATGAATGTGTGAATTTCAATTATGCATTTTATATCATTGTTGAAATGAAAATGAAAGACCATTTTTATATAAATGATAGATATGCACATGAAAACATTTATATGTGAACACAAATATATATATAAACACACATGAATATATAAATATATGTTTGTGTCAAGAACATACATATATGTGAACAAATCTGAATATAAATATAAAGTATGTAAATATATATATAGTGAACTTGAAAACTGATAATTATCATTATCGAATAGATGAAATTCAAATGATATTATGAGAAAATCCCACGAAGGCCATGGTCTGCCAACAACAGTAATGCAATATTTGAATTCAAGGGATGGGGTAGAAAAATCATTAATGCCCACTATCCAATCAAATTAGCCCCTTAGTGGAGGGCAATGAAAGGTAGGAAACTTGTGATTTTTAAAGAGAGATCGATGCCAACTCTCAGTATTCAAGTTGTTGAACAAGATTTGTGGGAAAAATTCGAAGGAGAACCCTCAATTTCAAAGGTATTTGTGGTTTTTCATTTAACTATTGCTTTTATTTTTTTTCTACAATATCATCAATATTCTATGCACAGTAAAATCAATATTTTGTTGATTCTATAGGTTGAATAAATCCAACTCTTTGAGTTTCTATGAATCGGTTTATATTTCTTATAATATGGTTGTGTTGATTCTTCTGTAACTAGATTTGTTAGTGCATGTATTGCCCACAGCTTGAGAGCCAATTGCATTATTAATTTGTAAGATTTTCTTTTATACTGCCATCATAAGCATAGGTTGCATGTCTTATTTTTTCTTAGCTCAATGTAGAGCTTATCAATCAATCCAATAGCCTTCATTAGGAGCTGTATGAGACATTGTCAATACCGCCCTTAAAGGGTAGATTGAATCTCCATAGAGAGATTTTGATATGCATTTATATGTTCTTTATTTATTTTTCTTTTGAATATCCAAATGATGGTCGCATTTTTGGCGCAATACCATCACCCTCGATCCAGTATCGATGGGGATTTTGTAAGTCTTCTAGTAGTCTTGTCGCCATAGGTGATGTAGGGCTATGACACCCAACTTCGTATCATATATTTTTGATAATTCTTACAGTTGCATGTAAACTGTTATGTCACCTAGAAATTGTGAATCTCTCATCACCTAATCCATAAAGGATAAAGGCTGAATGATGAACTTGTACCCTTGTTTTGCATGTGCAATATGGTAAAAAATCATTCATTTAAACAATACCTATGTCATCTATGGGGAAACTATACCCAAGCCGAGGGTAGATGTTATGACATGACCTCGACCCTCATGTCCTGTATAGCAGTCAACAACTGTAGACTATTTTAGGACAACTAAAGTTTATTAAATGTAAACTATGAATGAGGGTTTCAACCCAAACCTGGTTAAGAACAATCCTATGGATTTGGTCATTTTATCATTATTCTTTAATGGCTAGCAAGCCATCCAATTCTTTTAACTTCCTTCCAAAGGTTGATAACAACTTCATTTTAGTTACTTCTTATGTGGAATTTTATATACAAATGCTTGGAATAATATAGCTTGGAAAACGAAGCAATGGAACTTGAAGCTACAACAATAGACCACTGTAAACAACAATGTTTTGTGATAAACTATAATTGTTTAGCTGAAAACAACATTGTATTATTGTTAACAATGAATGTTATGTTGGAAACAACATTGTTTTTTGATAAACTATAACTGTTTAGCTAGAAACAAAATTGTATTATTTCAAACAGTGGATGTTATATTGGAAATGAAATTGTTTTGTCATAAACTGTAATTGTTTAGCTAGAAACAACATTGCACTATTATAAATAGTGAACATCTTTTTGTAAATGACTTCATTATGTTGTAAAATTCTATGTGTAGCTGAAAACATACTTGTTTAGTGACCGTTTAATTGAAACAACATTGTTTAGTTACTAACTGTGAACGTTCTATACAAAACAACTTGTTTTGTATCCGTTTAGTTGGAAACAGTATTGTTCTATTTTAAACAGAGAAAGTGTTCATATGTAAACATCATAGTTGAATATTACACCTTGTATGATACAAAAGGAACAATAGTATGTGAGAAACTCTTAATACATATTTAATTCTATATTCAATTATTCTTTGAATTTTTGACAAATGGAAACGTCAAAATGGAACATTATTAAATGATAGCAATCTGATTTAATGGTTTTATTTCAGAATGTATGCACAAATCTAATAAATTAAGTAGGCACATATATGTGTATGCACATAGAATCTTTGTCTATGTACATACACATACTTGTGACATGCATTCTTTTGTTTGTTTTTTTTACTTAATTTCATTTTTAAAGGGAAAATACTTTATGTTGAAAGTAAACATGGGTCATGTGGATGATATGATTGGATATTGTAATGTACAATTCCATTTGAATCATGTATCTGATTTCCCTTTAGTGAGGAAATTAGAATATGATTTTCCTTTTTCGTATACATATGTAAGAAGAATATTATTTTACTTAAATAGAAGAGTGATAGCTAAGTAGACTAGAGCACCTCAGGGTAGATGCTACTAGAGGGTAGATAGTTGTTATAAGATGTTGTATTGTAGAAAGTTACCTTCCAGGACGGGTGTCAAAATGAAACTTTCAAAGAGTATAGGTTTGCTTTACCAAAACTTATTGTTTGTTGTTGCAACAAAGTTTTTATGCTTGGCCAATCACTATAGTTCATTTTGTATGTATGAACTCTGTGATAACACTCTCTACCATTCCTAGCATAGATCTTGCATTTTATTTTCTAACTTGTAAATAGAAATTGCATGTTGATGTATGGGAACACACTTGATTCCACCTTGCAGATGGTTCTCTTACTAAACTTTCCATGCAGGGTCGGGTACTCTTTAAGTCGGAAGAATTCTAGGGAAGCGTAAGCTTTGTGGTTGGGTGGTAAAGCGCTTCAACCATGTTCTCGTCCACTAGTGTAGGTGAGCGTCAAGAGGAACCTTAGATGTACACAAAACTATTTAGTCTATGATGCAACCTTGATGTAAAACTTGATGTACCTTGATGTAAAAGTTGTACCATGTAATGACTTTGTGGCCTTATGAGCCAAGTCAAACTTGATACTATAATTTGACTTCTGGATTGAATATACGAATCTTGACTCATTTTAATTAGACGTGTTGCTATGAACGACTATAGCTACTTAGATATGTCTTTTTAATTTGAATATATTCATGTGTCATTTGCAATAATATTAATTAAGTAATAATCTAGGATGGGTTATTACAAATCACAACTGAATTATGCACGCAATCAAAGTTTGAATATCAGTCTATAAGGAAATGTTTTATATTTCCCTTAGTTCCAATTCGTTGTCATTAATTTCATAGTTAGCTAACAATAATTTCCAGTTAGCTATCAATCAATTATAGTTAGTTGTCAAATCAATGGGCATTATTATAGGAAGTGGGTGAGTTACTTTGTATCTATAAATTTGCAGTGTTTATTGATGAGTAGCAAGAGATCAATGAGTTCTTCTATTCTTCATTTATTCCTTCTGGTGTTTATTCCTTTTACTCCATTCTTTTTTTTTGGTATCAAAGCCAACAACTGAGTGAGGAGCTTTATTGCTAAGTATTACAATTGAGCAACTTCTATTGCAATCTTCAAGGGTGGTTGTTGGATATTGAAGGAGTCGCACAGAGGTTGAGTTGAGCACTAGTGTATGATTGAAGGGTGCTAACTATGACTGTGCCTAAGGATCCTAAGTAGATTCAATCTAAATAGTTTTTCCATTGTTGTTTTTAGCCATTGAAGGGAGTGTCAGTCAAAAGAAGGATGTACCCATTGCCACCAAGTTTGTTTCTAAACTTGTTGCTACCAAGCCAAAGATTATTGTGAAAAGGAAAGATGTGACTATTGAAGTGTTTTGAAGTTGTGAAATTGCCATGTTTGGGTTGATTTCCTTAGAAATCACAACTTTTATGTGACCAATGTTTGTATTTGGGTTAAGGGACTGGTAAAATTTCATTATTTATTGGTCTCTTTAAAAATGCCAAGTTTATATAAATCATATTTAATAGAATCAAATAAATCAGATGGCTCCAATTATGTTAATTGGAAGTTCAAGATGTAGTGCCCCTTCGTATCGACATTTGTATAACTGTTGTTCGTAATTTCGTTGCCTGCTGTGTTATGTGGTAAGCGTATTATTTTAATGGCTTTTGCAAAATCCATTGGTTAAATTAAAATTTGCTTATAATATAAATTAAACAAAATTTGGAAATTAAAATGATAAGATTTGTAATAAACGATTAAATCAAACAATTGTTTGGTTTAAAAAGTAAATGTTATATTAAATAATTAGATAAAAGTTACTGAATTGAATTATATTTTAATCATTTGTTATCATCAGTTAAATTATGGGAAGCAATTACAGCTGCAGAGCAGTTACAAATTTATGCAACTGCAGGGCATGCAAAATAAATTACAACTATATTTAGCATATGAAACAGACAACCAAATGGGGGGTCTGCTTGTGCTATTGGCTGCATGCACCGTTATAAAATTGATGGTAATGGTGAGAGGCATTCGTTCCAGGAGGCCATATCATTGTTACCCACTTCATCTTTGTGGGTTGAAGTAGCCTTCTACACAGGCTAGCGAATTCTCTTCTCATCACTCGCACGGGGCTGAATCTCTCTCTAAGTGAGAATTTATCATGTATGCCAAGGGCAGTTTTGGAGACCGAGAGTGGTAGAGGAGGACACTCTGCTTGATGAGCATTCCTCGCCTCATGCCTGTAAGCAAATTTGAACCCGCAAGTATTATCTTTTTTTTCGTAACAATATCTTGTCTCACGCTCAAGAATCTAGTAGCTATAAAACCTCAATATTTTGTTTTGATTTTCTTTGCTCTTTATATTGTAAAAAGTTTGAATAAGCAACTGTAGAGAGATTGGTTGGGTTTGTCTCCTTTAAAGCAAAAATATGCTTGATAGGGCATCGTTACATTCTTCTTGTAAACTTCGTCGGTTGGTATGATCAATGTGGGCTAACAGTTCCTAGACGTTGTTTCTTCTGCGTACGTTTAATATTCCAACATTTCTTTAGGAAAGATTTGTAACTGTATTCATAATCTTCTGCACATCGTCAAAGTTGTGTCTCATTGTTTTATCAATAATGAGTTTCTATAAAAATTTATTTATGCATATCCTGTGTGGCGGCACTCTGTCAACAGTTCGCATGTCTTGCCCATGCCTTCACATTTTGAATGCATGTCTCCCTGCGCACTCAATGACCAACTACAATTGTAATGCGTTTGCTTATATTTCGATGGGTATGAGTGTATGGCGGTTGGTAGTTGCAAACAGCCATTTATTTAACTAAGTGTTTACGGAGTAGTGAGGACAGTAGGTAAAATAATACATTTCATAGCACCCGCAAAAGATAATTTTCTGGCCTACCCAAAGGCTATATCCTTATTCACATATGGTAACTCGCATTACCATTAAACTTTCAGAACGAAATCAGAGCTTGAAGTGATCACAATTATTAATGGTATCCTCTAAACAGCATTGGAATATCTTATTAATAGCAATAGGCTTGGTTGATATTGAAATTGGAACTCCCCCTATATCATTCTCCTTGACAGGAGTTAAAAACAGCTACACGTCTATTCAACAAACATCATCGACCTTGTCCCATACATGCATGGAAGTGAATCCATCATTCGTGAGGTTACATGACAGGATTCTTTTGACCTTTTCCTGGCTTGTCTATATATGATTAGATTGGATACTAATTTGAAAGCTTCCAATTAATTGATAGGAGCGTTATTTCTAGGCAACAAATTTATGATATATTTTGAATATCAGATCACTCTTCACTGCAATGTAACGTAGTCAGCCTGTCAAACGATGATGTATCGCCCTCCTTTCTACTCTCTATCCGTTTAGACCATATGTTGTATGTTTCAATGGGTGCCATGCCCGTTTGATAGCTGTCATTTTGGCACGGACAGGGAGAGCGTCAGCAAGGTTGGGAATTTGGCTTAGCAACTGCAATAACTCCCAAAATTCCTCTATCAAACATCTTTGATGGGTACGCATACTTTGTTCCTTAGCTCCCATTTGAGCACAGGCATGAAGGGAAGCCATGCACATCTGCTGATCAATATATGTGTGAACCCCTGTATTATTACTCTGAATCTCATGCGTATCTTCTGTAGTTTATGCGCCTTCATGCAAAATATTTATATATATACAGTGCACTCCACACTTTTAATGCGCTGAATATGAAGTGTTGCGCATATATCTTATCTATATATATTCCACATTATAATTTGCTAAAATGTATTGAGAACTGCACGTTGTTAATGTAATATACACAAGTATATATATACACCAGTATATCCATAATGCAAAGGAATAATTCTGCCTTGTAACTGATTGAGATTATTAGACAAATGTATAGAAGAATCAATTAGAATCAGATTTAGGGGTATTGATTTATGAATACTTATATATTTATATGATTATATATATAAGTAGTATGATTGGTTAATGGTAAATAAGGTTATGTTCCTTATATGGAATAGGTTAGGGAATTTTTATGTGAATGGGTAATCTACGAAGAATATTTAAACTATGAAAGAATTAGGAAAACATGCTAAAGAAAGGAGATTTGAATTTGGATAGTTTATTGTTAGTATGAGTAAACTAAAGTAAATTTGATGTAAATAGATAGGTTATTTAACTTAAATAGTTTTTAATTTAATGTTGGATGACTAGTATTATTTAAATGGAGTTATGTATTAGACTTTAAATAAGAGAGTTTTTACTTACAGATGCTAGTATCATGAAGTGCCACCATATCTAGGAAAGGATTAAGTAAAATAAAATTGAATATTTTGGTGCCATGTAGGGACGTTGAATTATTCCTAAGTGATGTTTTATATTTCGATGTCAAGTTAGAGATTAGAAGTATGTTTTATTATATTGGCACACATTATGATAATTGATGAGATTTAAATCCTTTAAGAATTGATTTCTTTATGTTCTCAAATATTTGAATTGTAGATAAGATTAATGAATTAAATTACCTGTTGATTGTGGAATTATTGTGTATTTGGAAGGACTATAATATAGTGGTAAACATTCCAACAAGTAACTTAAGTAGTATGAATTAACGAGTAATTGAATTGAGGAGAAGGTTATGATTGTCTTGGGTTGTTTGTTGATTGAATTTTGGTTATTGTTCAAAAGATGTATTGTTGTATATTTGGAGTGTTTATGTTGGTAATGCAAGGATTTGGTTGTAATGTCAGAATGTTTCCCTATGGTGATTATGTGAGTGATCTTGTAAGTGAGTTGGCTATGTTTGTCTTCTTTTGAGCATGAAGATTTCACTGTGATGTTTCCACTCGCAATTTTATACTTAAATGGTGGATTGAAAATAGTCCTTTGTGATCTCGTTATGATGTTTATATTCTTATTCCACCTTTGTCATTTTGTGAGTATGGGATTTTAATAGTCTTTGAGATCATGTTAATATTGTCATTTCTTGTTGAGAAAACCCTTGTTTTAGCACTTTGTGAGTCTTCCAGAGATTAGAGGGGTTATGGTTTCTTCTTGCAAGAGATGGTATGGGGGTCTGGCGACTTGGGAGGATTGCCTTGGGTAACCCATATTAGGCCTGGTGTAATTATTTGAGTTTTATGTTGTTTCACTTGTAAGTGGGTGGTTGTATGATTCTGTCATTTTGATGATGGTTGATCTTGCACTTGATTGTAGTTTTCATTACTTTTAAGTTCCAGTGTGAGATGGTGCATGCCTCACTTGGTGCAGTTATTTTGTTAGATTTGGTTTCTTGTGCAAATTGGCTTACCGTTTATGATTGTGAGATAATGTTGTTAGTTTGGGGAGTGGCTCTTAATGGGGGTCCGACACCCAAAGTGGTTGAGCCAGGGTAACCCTTGGGAGTTTAATCAAGTGATAACTTAATTAATTCACTAGGGGGTTGGGTAGTTTCCACACATTAATTCAAATAATGTAGCCTCCCTCATGGGCCCAAGTGCTCGTTTAGGCTTGGGATGAGTGGGAAGGCCTGGAATGGCAAGATCAACTACCTTGCCTCTACGTAGTAATCCTGCAAGGTAGATTGATCCCACATGGAAAGCATGGGGGTCTGGTGACCGGTAGAGGTTACCAGGGTAACTTAGGATGAGGGCCGACAGCCTAGGAAGGTTACACCAGGGTAACCCATGTCTACCTATGCAATGACACTCCACCTTTTAACAACCTTGTATGATGTTCCCCTCTAGTTTTTCTTGAGCCTCTGGAAGCGGATGTTGACATGTGCATGCTGATGATTGGTTATGTTGTATTATGTTGGTTATTTCTTATGATTGGTTACATCTTGTGATGGATATTTCTTGTGTTGGAGGTTACTTTATGTTATTGCCGTTCCTGTGGTAGAGTCTTGTATTCCTTGTTTCATTTAATGGATTTTGTTGGGGGTCTTTCTTGTCTTCTCCTAGCACAGGGGGTGGGCCTTCGAGTCCATGTGGTTGGGTGGAACATGCTATGCACCCCATTGGGTCCCCAATGGAGATCAAGTTGAAGCCAGTTGCAGTGACTCCTGAGTTGTACCAGAGTTGGATCTAGCCTTGCAACTTGTACTCATTCAATTCATTTGTATCATCCCATGTTATCATACTTTTTTCTTACATGTTGGGAAGTACTATTGTAATGATGTAATCCTTGAGCATTGTATCTTCATGATATTAATGTAATGATCATGTTCATGTTATTTATCTTTCATGTGATGTAAAGATGTTGATACGAAAAGTAATGCAGTCATGTAACCCCAAGGGACTTGTTATATGTTGTTCATGTATTGTTTCATTTTAAGTGATGAATGTTAATGTTCACTTCTTACTAGTTCGTTTAATAATTAAAAAAAATGTGCCATAATTGTTTGACATGTATTAGTTTCCTTTGGGGTTGTGTAGCGGGGCGTTACACAAGATGCATACCCTAATGGAAGGGTATAATGTTTAGAGCATTGTAAATGGTATAAAGGCCAAACCTGCTACTCCTCAAGTTGTTGTTCAAGATTGGGAGAAAAGAGAATGCAAAGCCAAGATTTTTTTACATATGTTTGTAAAGGATTCTATCATCTCTCATATTCATGATGTCACTACCTCTACAGGTATATGGAAAAATTTGAAAGGTTTCTATGAGATTACAAACACAAATATAATTTCTTTTAAAGAGAAATTTACTTTCAATAAAAATGGAAGCAAATGAATGCATTTAGTGACTATTTATCCAAAGTTAAGGAATTAAGGGATAAATTAGCTAACATTGGTGAATTAGTTTCAACTAGCAACTTAGTTGTTGTTACTTTGTGTAAGAATTGGATATGAAGGTAGCCACCCAAGATCTAGAGGCCTAATAGAAAGTACAAGCATAAGAGAGATAGAAACAATATGACAAGAATAAATTGTATTCTTATTAATGAATACAAATATGATATGTTGGACAAAAGTAGATAGGAGACCCCTTGGTTATATAGCCAAGGTGAGAACATAGAAGGGCATAAGATTATGACAAGTTTCGTAATCTTATGACATGAGACAACTATGAAAACCTATCACTCCACCTAAAGTGGAAAAGTGATAATGTGATAATCACCACAAAAGGTGGATCACCCTCAAAAGGTGAAGATATAATCACATGATGTGTACACAAAAGGTGGAAGTGATAAAGTAATGATATGTTAGGTCCACCAAAAGTGGAAATTATCCAACAACCTCCTATGTGGTCCCTAAGTAAACTTAACTAAGGTGTAATCATGACCTAGGACAAGGTACAACACTTTTAATTGCACCAACACTTTGAATGGAATGATAAGTGATTATCAAGTGTTCATTACTAGTTTGGTTGCAAGGAAAAATGCACCATCTTTTGAAAATTTGGCACATATTCTTCTACAAGAAGAGGAGAGAATGAAGCATGTGGACAACAAACTTTAGAGTGTAGATTCAACTTTGATCGCTAAGGACAAGAAGCCATCCAAAGGAAAACAATGGGCAGGGATCAAAGGAGGTAAATTAGATAATAAGAAAAAAGGTATCAATATGGAGCATCATCTAAATCAAATTCCAATGTAAAGAAAAATAGAAATTGTAACTATTATGGAAAAATTTGGACATTATGCTTATGAATATCAAAAAAATAAGTTTATTAAGTCCAAAAATTATAAAAATGAAGGTAACTATATGAATGGTGAGGATGAGGCAATTAATAACCTTCATAATATAAAGTTATTTATTTTAGATGCTGCTCTTTCTGTTGAAACAAATGATTGCAATAATTGGTTCATAGAGTTAGGGTATCAATTCATGTCATGTCATGGAAATTGGTTTTAACAAAATTTTAATGAGAAAATGATGGTTGTAGGATCTATTTAAGGAGATGATAAGTCTAATGACATAAAAGGTTATGGTGATATAAAGTGTAAATGTGATTTCCTAATATAAATGCAAAGCAACTTGTAAATGCAATGTATGTCCCAAGAATTAAGAAAAAAATAAAATCAATTTCAGCCATACTTGATCAAGATGTTTAATAATTTTAATCCTCAAAGACCCTTTTGAAGAAGACTCTCTCCTCTTTTGCACCATATAAGATTTAAATTTTTTTAATAATTTTTACTATCTTTTTTTTAATTTGTAATTAGCCACTTTTTTATTTTAAAAACCTACTTGTATTATTTTAAAAATAAAATATATTAAAACTAATCAAATTATTAAAAAAATTATATATTTGGATTCTGCACTCTAAGCTCTACAAAAGGGTATTTTTGTTTGTTGCAGAAAAATCATTTTGACTAAAAAAATTCTTAGCTAAAGTTGAAAGTTTCAGAAAAATCTAAAAAAAGCTGAGTTGGCTGCCAACTAGAATGCCACATAGACAGTTTCGATAGAAACTGTTTCTATTCTATAGAAACCTCGCACATTAAAAAATGCAATTTCAAACCCAATTTCAAAGCGGGAAAAGAAAAATTTTGATTTTTTTGGATTCGGCCGAAACCTATGTGCCACGTAATAGGCCATGTGGTTTTGGTCGAAACCTAGTCAGTCGGAACCTTTCTGACTGAAAATATTTCGCTCAGAACTATTTATTTGGCTGAAAGTGTGACACAGTTTTGTGCTTTTACCCACATGTGTATCAACTAAAGAACTATGACACAAGAGGTATGGTAATTTAAATCTTCAAGATATTATTTCTCTACAAAGAAAAGATATGATGCAAGGTCTTCCAATATTAAAGAATAAATAAATTAGTTGTGATGGTTGTGCATTGGGTAAACAACATAGAAACTAATTTTCAATAGAGTCAAATTAAAGACAAAGAAACACTCTTGAATTAGCACATACAAATGTGTGTGGTCCGATGCACACAAAGTCACTTGGAGGAGCTTCTTAATTTCTTATATTTATTGATGATAGCACTAGATATACTTGAGTCATGTTTTGAATGCTTCAAATAATTAAAAATTATGGTGGAAAAAAAAAACAAATCACAATATTAAAAATATTAGATCAAATCAAGGGAGAATACACTTCATTTTTTTGTGAAATATTGTAAAGATAATGGTATTATCAAGAAATATGTAGTTCCTCATAGTCCAGAACAAAATGGTGTAGCTGAGAGGAAAATAGATCAATAGTTGAGTGTGCTAGGAGTATTCCCAAAGGTAAAAAATATCCTTAATAATTTGTGGGTTGAAGCAATTATACAACTGTTTATTTTTTGAATTGAAGACCAACCAAGTATCAAGAAAATAAAAATCCTTATGAGGCTTTAACAGGTGCTAAACCTAGTGTTAGTCATTTGAGAATCTTTGGAATTAAGGCTTTTCATCACATTCCAAAAGGAAATAGGAGGAAATTTGAAGCTAAGTCAATCAAATGTATATTCATTGGTTATTGTGCATATCATAAGGCCTACAAAATGTATAATCCTACTACCATAGAGTTTTTTCTGGTAGAGATGTAATATATCAAGAATTTTTAGATGATATTCAAGAGGAAGAAAATGAAGAAAACACTACTTCATGGAAACTACTTGAAGAACACAATAAAAGTTTAGAGGGGCGCGAATTGTTCAAGAGAAAAGTGTGAATTTTTCAAGAAGCAGATTGTGAATTACTTCTAGTGCAGATTTGAGTCTCAGGAAGGGCAGATTGTTATATGTTATTGTTGCCATTATTGGTGCTAAATATTGGCCTTGTGATTGGCCTCATTATAAAGTGAATTGTTTCCTTTGTTTATATATATAAGAGATATATTCGTTGTTGGGTTTTTCTCCCTCAAGAGGAGGGTTTTCCCAAGGTATCTGTTGTGTTATTGTGTCTAATTTTTTGAATTAAATTCTGCATATGTAATCTGATCATAAAACAACATGGTATCAAAGTGGGTTTTGTGTGAAGATCTGATCAAATTTGTGGAAGAACTTAATTATTCAATTTATTATTCTGTCTGGTCAATGTTATCGCCACTTATGATTGAAGGCTCATTTGGTATTGGAGTGCAAGTATTCTATCTATTGGCACTCAGTCGAATTGAAGGAGAGCATCTAGCGAACTAGTTGTATCTCTTTTTTAGCTCCTCATTGACATCAACAAAGGTACTCCTTCAAATTGAAGACTTAGTGATACAACCAATAATTGAATTCATGAAGCTGGAAGTTGTCGAGTTTTTCTAAGATATCATGGAAATTTAAGGAATTGCTCCTCTTCTTTGCGTCATTCATGTAGGACTATTTATTGTGTTTTGGGAGTTATGGCCAACCATCTATACAAATGTGTGGGCACAATAATTTCATAATAATCAACTAAAAGGAGCCATCTACTAGTGGAGACCAAAATTCTTATATTTGCATGTCACCTGGGCATTGTCTAGAGCAAGGCAAAAGAGGTATTGTGTGATTTCATGCATATATATCAAACAACTCAGAGCATATGTTGTGAAAGGCAATTGCTGGTTGTACTATGGAATTTTATCAAAGATTTATTTAAGAAGTGATAAATTCTAAGAGGCGTGTCAAGGCAATGAGTGTGGAATTTATAAGAAATTCAATTCAAATTGTGAGAGTATTAAGAGCTTTTTGGAAGTTGGTCGTGAGTCTCAAAAATAAGAGAATTCGTGGTCAAAAGGAAGTATGTAATTGCAATGTTGAGTTGGTCTAAAGGAGTCTACAAGGAATCGCATGAAAGCCTATAGGAATTCTCCACAGGAGATGTGTCAGAAGGAACTGTTGTTTCTGAATTAGCATTCAGGAACAAAATTAATATAGCTCTTTGGTTAGATAAATGCAGACCTGAAAAGAATTTTGATCTCATTGAGATAAGTATCCTATTATTATTTATATTCCTTTTAATCTAGAGTAAATTTTTTAGTCTGTTAAGTTGTGCAGATCTGATGTCATTTATTCATCATGTGTTGCTAGTGAGTGGGTTGCATCTGTTTCATAATTTGGTGGGTTGTAGCAAGAAACAGAGTACATCATAAATTTGAATGGTTAAAGACCATGATCAAATTTAACCTTGTCAGGGGCCTATGTTCAAGTCGTGAAGGTTGTGGACTGATTTGAGCACAAAGAGCAACAAGTCATACTGTGTCCAGCATTTGCATCCATCAGAATATTTAAAGAGATATGTTTTCCTTGTTTGTTTGAAATCACCTTTCTAGGCTGAATTTTAGTTTGTTGAGTTATATCATTTATTTGGATCATGTGTATTTAGTAAAGAGAGATCGTGGTTTCTCTTGAATTGTGTTCACTAGCATACGATCCTTTGAAGATTCAAACTATTATCTGCAAGACATTTTTCATGCTAGTTGTGAATATTTCTGAGTGTGACTCTGAAATAAAAAGAGAACTGCAATTTCGATGGTGATAAGTTGATCACATTGATATCATTCTCTAATGTGTGAACTGTGATAGAGCCTTGACTCTTATAGAGGGTAGGTTCTTCATGCTAACTGCATAATGCATTCAAGAAATCTATAGTTGTTCATATTGTCTTTTGTTGTGCTGAGTTTAGCACAGTTCTCGAGAGGAGCAAAATATGGAAGAAAGAGTTATATCATAATTCAATAAAGATAAGTTTCTTTATCCCTTCATTCTGATCTTTTGATATATTTCTCCTATAGGTTGATTCATTTATATTCATGTTTTAATATTGCTCATAAATTCTTATGTATTCATGCTATAACCTGAGATAGTAAACCTTGTATGATTCTAGCCTTGATATTTCTTTGGATAGTTATAAATTGTTAGTAATCTCTCTCTAAAATGCTTCCAGGACAGATCTAGGAGCAAGAAGGTGATGAGATATTTCTTAGTGATGAAAAGAATTCATGTTGACCAAAGAAATGATCAAGCGTGAAGTCACAACTTGCAGCCATGGGACTAGGTTGGTGGCTAGAGGAAGTTCACTTCTAGAAGTCTTCTTTGCAATATCTGAAGTAGGGATCAAGAGGGAGTTTTGTAACTCACTGAGAAGAAGTGAAGATTACTGTATTGCAAGGCTAGGTGTTAAATCCTTAGAGGATCCCTTCAGCTACTAAGATTAGAATTGCTCAAGATAGTCATCTAGATTTTTCATTGGTAGCTCTGCAAACCTATTCAGAATAGTGTGATTTGGGATGATGGCAAGGAGGTCATTCCTGAACTCTCTACAATATCAAAGGTGTGCTCTAGAAAACTTTTTCTAAGGCAAGCATTGCAGGAAATCTTGGATGAAGAGGTCAAAAGGTTGATGCAAGCATTTGAAGGTTTAGAGGGAGCCTACTAAACTTGAAGAATATGGTAATTATCTAGTTGATCTTGGTTCTTTATGTTGATTTATTCTTACTAGAGAAGATCACCTCATTATCAAATGCAAGAAGGAGCTAGCTGAGAGGGAGTGTTGATGTTATAGCAGCTTCAGGCTCATCCTTCCACCCATGAGTGAAGACATAAATTCATATAGCCTATCGGTTATTCATTTATTTATGATAATTTAATGTGAAGGGGCACTTCACATGGCAACAATGTAATATTCTATCTTGGCCTACCTTCCTTGTAATTTTCAATTTATATTTGTAATTATCTTTTATATTGTGGGCCGACCTTCTACATGAAGAGGTGTGACCTCTCTCATAAGTGTGTATTTATACAAGGTCTCTTTCTTTCATTTGATATCAAGCAAGTTCGTCTCCTTCCTTCATACAAGTTTGAATTCTTCAAGAGACAAGTGCAAATTGTTTAAGAGAAAAGTGTGAATTCTTCAAGAAGTAGATTGTGAATTACTTCTAGTGCAAATCTAAGTCTCGAGAAGGGCAGATTGTTATTTGTTATTGTTGCCATTATTGGTGCTGAATATTAGCCTTGTGATTGGCCTCATTGTAAAGTGAATTGTTGCCTTTGTTTACATATATATAAGAGATATATTCGTTGCTAGTTTTTCTCCCTCAAGAGGAGGGTTTTCCCAAGGTATCTACTATGTTATTGTGTCTAATTTTTTGAATTAAATTTTGCATATGTAATCTGATCATAAAACAACACAATTTACATCAATTAATGAAGCTCTCCATAATGCACATTGTTTCCAAATTGATTCATTCAACTACAAAATAGGTGATTTCCTATTTGACACCATACATGTTCTGCTTCACTCTCGCTATTTGCCAAACTAGCTATGCAATGGTCTTGTCGACCATTTCCTACATCGTCTTCACAATCGTTGCACCACAACCTTCAGCTCTTATGAAAATGACTTGCATCCAACAATGCTTAGGCAATTGCATGATATAGAAGACAAAAAAACATACCTGCATAGAATGAGGCTTTCAGCCATACAACATAATAACAATGGTGAAACTAGGCTTTGGGGTGACACATTTTGTTTAAAATGGCTAGCACATTGGTTGGATATACCAATATACATTTGGTCCACAAGGTTCAAAACAAGGTATTTGTATTTCAACAAGGATGCATGCAATCCTACGATATCAATTATTTTTCACTATACAAATCTTGCTACTGGACACTTTGAGCCTATGTTTTCACAACTAAACACGTACAATTGCATTCAAAAAATTCAGCCACACTCGGAAAACACATATTGTAGTTTCGAGAAGACTTGGACCACAATTACAAATGCATTTGATACACTTGGCCTTTGTAGGCCTGCAACATTTTCCACTACATGTGGCGAGAGCATGTTTGCTGCAACAACTTTCCTGATTGATGAACACTTTGATTTAGTTGATTTGTGATTATTCATGGCCCAGTCATTAGCCAATGCATTGACAGTGGAGAACAAGTATGAGTTGGCATGCTTTAGCTCATCTGACAAACATGTGATAGCAAACAATAATCATCTATTGCAATTTCAATCATTAGTTTTCAACATTGGAATACCATATGTACAAAGTGGCCTTGAGGGGACTGAATTTTGCATATTATGGCTCTCACACATATTCCATGCAAAAATACACGTATGGTAAGCATCTCCATCACCTAGATACAAAATATACACAAATAGAAAAGAGCCAAAAAAAGAGCTTTAATCCGATTTTCTTTGTAACCAACTCAAATCATCATCACTACGAACTGCTTCAGCAAAAACAATAATTTTCTCATCACATGCATATTAACGATTCATTTTTTGTTCAATATATGACAAATGACTTTAAAATTTCATCTAATCCTACATTTCAAGGCAACACAATAGTTTCAAAAGCATTGTACACTCTTGAATCAAATACTTTCACTGCATCACACCCCACTTCTGTGTACAATATTGTAAAAAATAATACAACTAGTTATATTTCAACAAGTCTAGATCATAAAAAACCATGAACTTTTCCCATCTCAAACCTACATGTTCATAACTCTCTACGATGTTTCAAAGCAACAATACGTGGCATAGGTGAAGAACGAATGGGCATGTCAAATGAATAGATAGCAATCAGAGATGCTCTGAAGCAAACATGCAGATCTTTAGAACCTGGTAATTGTACAACAAATACAAGCAAAGAATTGATACATAATCAAATAATGCACTGTCGTAAAGCAAACATTTCTTCAACAGAGGCCTGCCAATCAAGCATTGCAACAACTACACTCTCTCCCTCAATTGTAGTGATTCCCATCAAAATAGCAACACAATCGTGCCCATTGGCCTCTCTACAAAGCAACACTCAAATTCACCAGAGCGATGCCCAAATCACAAATTCTGATGCATTCGTGTAACCAAGGTAAGAAACTTTGTGTTTATTTTTTGACATGTGACTTAATTTCTTTAGATTATCTAATCATTGATCGAGGTTTGACTGTGTTTTCATTGTTAGACTAATAGGGTTTTGTAGGGTTTAAAATGCATGGAGTGAAATTGAAGACCTTCTCTTCTATCTTAACATTCTCTAATTGTAACAAGCGTTCAATGCTTTGGGGAAATTATAATCCACTTTCATGCTTTTTTACTTTCAGTTTTAGGCAACACACTAGTTTTCCATTGGGCTTAAAATGAACATTGAAGTTGGCTTAAAATTGAACCCTCAAATCACATCTTTCAATTGGGCTTAAAATTGAACAAGGCAAACTCATCTTTCAATCGGTGCATAAAATGAACTCATTATTGCTTTGAAGGATAAAATTGATAATTGTTTGCTTTGTTTTGTGATTCTTCAAAACTTTTAGTGAGTGCGTATGCAATTCTCTCGCACCATTTGGCAATCTTGAGAAACAAAAACATTCTCTAACACTTTGCAAAATCACCTCCACCTTTCATTTGGATTAAAATTGAACAACCATGCGAGTGTGAGAAAAAGGCATAGAGTTTGTTCTCTCTTTGTTCATGCGAATGAAGATGATCGAACTACGAATGTAATTCCTCACTATTGTTTACCTTTAGAGGGGCTGCCTTGGTGGGAAAAATTACTCACCCCAAGACAACGACCCAACTGGTAATGAGCATAAGCCAGGCTCTTTTGAACCGCTATACAAATTTGTGGTTGCAAGGAAAGTTTGCAATCAACTTCAAGTGATGCATGATAGCTCTCCCCTAGTATATTTATGGTGCGTAAATCCTTTTTCTAAGGGTTGGGAGACCTCTTGAGGGAGTTTATCATTGTGTCCTTTCAACTAGATGCACTTATTACGAACCCTTGTGTAGTAGCCAAAAATACCTAATATTTGTTAGTGTCAGAAAGTCAAACCTCCAAAGTTGTACCACATATTTGCGGTTCCTAGTAGAGATGAAAATTTTGTCATGGGAGATTCATGAGAATTGAAGCTTGGCTGACCCGTAGAAGTGAGTGCCATGGAGGGGAGCCAGTGTGGTCAAGATTCTAATCATCTGCTTTGAATAAGCGTAGCTAGAGAAATCCAAGTGGGAATTGAACAAATATAGACATGATTCATGGTATAGTTTAGAGTTATATACCTTCTTTTAGAGTCAACATCTTTATCTTTTCACATGACATCAAACTCCAATAAATGATCCATCAAAAATTCAAACTCCGTAGAAGAAACTCTCCAACCCACAATTTTAGACATAGGAATCATAGAACAAAGTACTGTCAAAAGTGGGCTTCAATCTTTTACCACAATCGTTATACTTTGCTAAGAAACTTTTATGCATGAGCTAGGAGAGCTAGAAATGGTTTGAACATCCCCATCTGTCCTCTCATTTTCTAGGACTTGAACATTTTAGGGGTCTAGCATCATTTTCATTACCTTGATCTTGTAGCTCACATTATCAAATGATCTCGCGCAAAGTAAAGAGATCCAAATGAAATTCAACTGGCAGTCACTTTAAATGTAGACATCAGAGTGCAAAATCCATCAACTATCACATTGAGGCATTCTATGAAAACAAAACCAAGTTGTTGGTAGACTTTTACGAATGCACTATAAGAAAATATCCTGACATGTACACGTTCTTCATGAACCAAAACCCTCAACTTTTTCAGGAATAATAAATTTGTCTCAAACATTGGGTGTTTAGGATTTGAACATTTTAGAGGTCTAGCATCATTCTCACCACCTTGGTCTTGTCAAAACAAAGGGTTCACTTTAAGTCAACATTGGGTCAAACACCTCACTCACCCCTTCATCCAATTTCATCTCCCTTTGCAAAAATTTAAATACATCAAACATTTTGTGACTTGGACGTAAAATCAAACCACATCACTTGCTAAATTAGGTACTTTGTATGTGAAATGTATCTTTTTCCATGCATTTATATACTTGTTAGTTATCAATTTTGAAGTAGCTTATCTTGAAGATCACAAGTTTACCCTAAATATCTCTAAGTTCATTAACATCCCTTGTCCCAACATCAAAAAATCACACTCAAGTTAAAAAGTAATGTCCTAAAACTATTGCAAAGGTCACTTCCCACATCACCCATCTCTTCATCCCCCATCGTCACAATTGCTCCTAAAAGACTTAGAGTGTCCCTTTTACCTAGATTTGAGTCAACTAGAGAGTTCAAACATTACAAAACTCAACACAACTCTCCCACAGGTGACACAAAATTTATGGTAAGGATAAGATCACAACACAAGAGAATCATGGAGAAAACCAAAGTTACATTTACCTCAAGTGATCCAAATCCTGTAGAATTTGATCCTAGAAGTCATGTTACGTTGTCACAACAACCATCATCTCCTTCAGGACCATATGAGATCGAAGACCACAAATAACCCATTTGATCTTACTAGGGAAGAACTCTTAGAACATCATGCCTTTAACAATATAGCTCTTATTTCACCAACGTTTGTAGCAAGATTTTAACGTGCAAGATTTCACAACTCCATGGCAAGGGCTAAATCTAACTTACATACCTAGTCTTGCAACTAGCCTTGCTAAAGAATTTGGTCACACATCACCATTTGAAAGTAGTATATACTTGTGGGTACCCTCGAAACAAATCCTCCACCTCCCACCACTACTTGGACACCTACCTTTGGTGCTCCTCCTATCCCTAAAAATCCTAAACAAATACACAAACCACTTGAACTTCATTATTCCACCACCACTTCAACATTTCAGGGACACCCTTCTTCATCCACACCTATGAGTACCACAAGTATTCCTACCATCACTCAAAGCAATGCATACCAAACATCTCCAAACAACATGCAAGGCCATGTCAATACAATTTCATAGAACCAACCCTTAACGCATATAGGGACATATGTATCTAACCCATTGGTGGGTTCATCCATGCCATCTACAATGTCCACATCATCCACCATCAATCCACCTCAAAACAATCCCTTGGATACAAGTTCATTCAATTCAGGAAGTTCCTTGATCACTAATCCTTTGTTTACATCTTTAGCACAAGGTAATCCTCAAAACACAGGACAAGCAAATATTTTTAGTCAATGGACTCAAGGTCTTAGTGTGTTGTTTTCATTGCAGAATTTGACAATGTCATTACCTTTTCCTACAGTTCCCTTTAAAATTCTAAATCAATCAGGACCTCAAACATACATTCCTCCACCTCAATCTACCATCTTACAAGGAATGTTAAAGCAAGGGAACCCTCCACCTCCCACCAACACTCTATTACCTATCTCAAACATCAACTCATCACATGTGTCCCAAAAATTACCCAATCCAACATTGCAAGCACATGCCTTAGCCTTAAAACAAGCACATCAAGCCTATCAATAGGTTGTCCAACAAAAGCAAGCACAATAAGCAGATTTAGCCCAACAACAAGAACAAGTGCAACAAAAGTAGGCCCAACAAGCAGATTTAGCCCAACAACAAGCAGCCTTAGTAGCACAACAAGCTATGCAACAACAACAAGAAGAAAATTTATTAGCACAACAACAACGACAGACCCAATAGCGAGCCCTAGTGGTGCAACAACAACAAAAAGCTCTGCAACAAGCCTTACTAGCTCAACAATATGCCCAACAATAGCAGCAAGGCTCTTATTTTCCAAACGCATCAGGAATATATTCATCACTTTCACAAAATATTACACCTCCATACACACCATACAACTCATCTTTCATCCCACCATATGCTCGTCCACCCAATCCGCAAGATGATGTAGCATCACAATTAAAAATGTTCTCATAGTAAATGCAAGACCTTCACATGGGAAAGACAAAGAAACCTCACACACAGAATTTGTGTCCTTACCCATTTGATTGAAACATAGCAATGGTACCCTTCTCTCTTGGTTTTGAAATCCCCAAATTTGAAAAATATAGATGGAGATGAAATCTTGTTTACCATATCAAAGAATTTAATGTCATGTGCATGGAAGTGGCTTAAAATGGTTCATATCTAATGTGTCTCTTCCCTTGAAGTCTAGCAGACCATGCTATGGATTGGTTCTCTCATATGCCTCCTAGTATCAAAACTTTTCAAGAAATCACAAATAAATTCATTGATCATTTCTCCTTCAATCTTCTACATGGATGTTAGTCTAGAAGAGTTGTACACTCTTAAACAAAATCTAGGAGAAGCCTTCACTAATTTCTTACAATAATGGAAACAAGGAGCTAGTAAAATTAAGTGGCCTCTTCGTAACAAGCAATAAGTGTGAATCATTATCACCAATCTAGATCCAAATTTGTCATTCCACTTGAAAATGCAGTGCATCACATCATACGATGAGCTTGTTCCAAGAGCCCTTAACGTTGAAAGAGCCCTAATCTCACAAGGAATATGCAGGCTTACAAAGAAAACCTTCCTTCAACTAGTTCAAATAAGAAACCTTGTGTATGGGCTAAGAACAAAAACATAACAAATGACGATGTAGTAGACGCTAAGGTCATAATAAGTAGATGCTAAGGTCATAATAAGTGCTCCTAGACCCAATAACAATCAAGTTGCTAACATCCAACCTACTGTGCAACAAATAGTACCACCTTTGAGAAAATCAATAACACCAACACACAACAAAGACAAATCGGTAACAAGAATAACTACCCCAAATGCAAGTACACAATTATTGAAACCCATCGAGAGAATCATGAAGAAATTGGTAGAATCAAATCTGATAACACTTCCTAACTTTTAACACTACCAAGAACAACAAGAGAATCCATCCTGATACAACAGACGTGATCTTTGTGATTTTCATAAAATAAAAGGACATAAATTAGTAAATTGCAAGAAACTCAAGAACATCATCCAAGATCTCATAGAGAGCGATACCATATCTGTTGAAGTACTAGCAAGGAATCAGGATCTCAAGATATACAAGACCCCTCTGCCAGATCATAACAAAGCAAACAATAGTGGCAAAGCTAAGGATTACACCAATGTGAAACATACCTATTTCAATGTAGTAGCCTCCTATGATAGCGTCATCACTACTATCACCATTAAAGGAGCTAATGAGCAGTGTGGATTCACCACACGACATGGCAAAATAATCGTTCAAGGAGTCCCATCTCAACCTAGGACACATTTTACTTTGCTCACATCGAATCCTAGCAAGTACAATCTTTTAGATCAGCTTAAACAAACCCCAGCTTAGATATTAATCTTGGAACTCTTAAGATTATCTCCTGCACATAGAGAAATATAGGAAAAAGCCTTGTCTAAGTCATCTGTTCCTAAGAACATGGCTACCAATCAGTTTCAAACTATGGTAGGGCATATCACTAACCATCTTCTCACCTTCTTCGAGCAAGATTTACGATCACAACCATCTCATAACCATGCTTTACACCTTGAGGTTTTCATTCATAAAAAAAAGGTCAATAGAGTCTTGGTAGATGGAGGTGTTAGTCTGAACATTTGTACCTTGCAGCTGATCAAGAATCTAGGCTACTTAGAAGATACTATTGAGAAGACAAAGAGTACTACCATCAGGTCATATGATGATCAAGAACGAGTATCACAAGGAATCATTATGTTCCCTATCCAAGTAGGACCCCTTATTGCAGAAACTACATGCCAAGTACTTGATCTTGATCTTCACTATAACATACTACTTGGTCGACCTTGGATCCATGCTCTAAAATTTTTAGCCTCAACCTATCACCAATGTGTGAATTTTCCCTTCGAAGGAAGAGAAATCACTATCCATGGATATCCTAATCCTTTTTACTTGCAAAATTCTTGAGGTTGTAGACACAAAAAATATACAGATTCATATCACACTCAATCTTGATCTACTAACATCTCTTCATCTTGAATTATCCCTTTGTCTAACCATTTAATCGAATAGCCTTATTTGATTAAATTCATCATAATTCCCCTTTTAATTAAATAAATCCCTCAATTTAATTAAATCATTGTCTTTGTGTAATTAGCTAGGTCATTTCATCTTCCTATATTTGTTTAATTAAATAATCCATATTATTTGATTAAATCTCTAAAGTTCATCTAATTAAATTAAATAAATCAAACATTTATCTAATTTAATCTAACATCACCCCCTTTGGTTAAATAAATCAAAAATATTTATTTAACTAAGTCTAAATCATTCTCTTCTCATTTTGAGTTATTTAAATCCTAAAATCTAAGTCAAAATGGTCAAATCAACTAACATCATTTAAATTAATCAAATCATGATTAATGCTAATCCTAATCCATCAAATCTCTAGCTTTTGCCACTTGCACAATAAATTAATTTATTTGACTTATTAAATCATCTATTTTCTTTCAAAAAGGCATCAAAGGATGGAATATTCTTCAAATTCAAAATCTCCCCCCAAAAGGACTTGTCCATCCAACAAGGCATTAAAGGCCTCTTACATGTCCTTTTCTTGATCCATGTGGCATTAACTTCACCTTTCACCTCATCCTTCAAGCCATCTTTTGAATTTGAATCTCCCCCCTCTCTGCACATTCTTCAAAACTTGCACATCCTCCATCCATTCACAAGTTGACAAGTGGCATTTTGCCATTGGCTAATTCTTAGTCCCACATTGCTCTATTTTGGACATTCATCCATCAATATCATCTATAAATAAGAGAGCTAATCCTTCATATTGATCATCCACAATTTTAGTAAACTTACTATGCTCAAATCATTAGCAATCTTCATCCATTATCATTGAGTTCATAGCTAGGTTATGCAGATTTTCACCTTGGAGCATACTTCGATCATCAACAAAGTGGATCACTCTTCATCACACATCAATCTTGCATCATAAGAGTTGGGAAAGGGCCAATTTTCACATCAAATTGGCACCAATTCCCCCTTGGGATCAAGAGTTTGCTTGTTTAATTAGGATTCAATCCCTCTTTTATTGCTATTTCATTTGTGTTCTTCATTCTTCTTTCCTATTTTAAACTTTGCTAATGGATTTCATGGGGAATCCTTGTTCTTGCTTGCATTTCACCTTCTAATGTGTTTGTTCATGTCTTTTTGCAGGTATTAGGATTGGGGTTCGACAGAGGCCAAGTTCTATAAAATCACACAAATACCCAAAAATGATGAAGGACCTACACCTTCAAGCTCATTTATTGACCAGTCATCCCTAGCTTCTATCTCAACATCAAAAACACCCATTGTGCAAAGTATACCTGACGTCAAAGCAGTGATCCAAGATGTTGGTTGTGGAAACTACAAACTATTGAAAGACACCTTTTTCTTAGGAGAATTACCCATTTCTCCTCAATCTCATGGGAAACCTACATCTAGCATTAAAGAACCAAAAACAATCAAAATGGTAGCTACTACCTTCACCAAGTGGGGGAATCTGAATCAAGAAGACATCAATGAGAAAGATATCTCTAAAATCCTCTATCAAGATGAAAGACCTATTCCTGTTCTTCCCATGGAAGATGACAACAAAGGCCTAAAACTAATGCAGAATTGGGGGTATAACAAGAATGAAAAGCTAGAGCAGAATGACAATGGTTTACTAGAACCAATTGTTCCTGAGAAATGACTTAATAGTCTTGGCTTAGGTTGTACTACTAGTATGGTCACTTATTGGCAAATGTATTTCTGCTAAATGAGTTGAGGCTTCCTCTTGGTCACCTACATCATGTGATAATACCTTAGATGACTTTCCCCTTGATGTTGCTGACCTATTTGAAAACAACACCCTCTTTATGATATCCATAACATCCTTTTCTCCAAACAACTAACCAACTGAAATACGCCTGGTATACCCACAACTCATTGACATGTACCAACAAGGACCACCTATTCTAGATTTATTTGAAAATGATGTAGTAATCTCAGAATTCATGGGAGTCTGAGACAACTTATCATGGGTAGATCACAAAACAAACTTTGACATAGAGATTGATACAAGGTCATACTATGGGGAGACGATTGAATCCCTTAATCGCAAAATAATTGAAATACAATTAACATGCAAATCCTTGAGTGAAAAGCACCTTGTGGCACTCTCTGATCCCAAAAAATTAAAAACAAAGGGTGCATCTGATGGTGAAAACCTCTACGAGGAACCCAAGGATGAGGTATTCAATCTCCCTCTTAGTGCAATGCATCCAAAGAAGTCAACAGTACTAGTAGAAAAGGCTACTCCAATCAATGTAGGAACAAAGGAAGAACCTAAGATCACTTTTTATGTTGAATCCTTATTCGAAGAAGAATAGAAGAACTATGCAACATTCCTCAGAGAGAGAAGATCCAACTTTGCATGGTCATAAACAAATATGTCAAGCCTTGATCCAGAAGTGGTTGCACATCACTTGGTAGTCTATCCTGAAGCCAAACTAGTAAAACAAAAATTGAGAAGATGCACCCTCATATAGCACTATTGGTTAAACTAGAACTGCAAAAGCTTCTTGATGTTGGATTCATCCGACCCATAGATTATCGTGAGTGGGTTTCAAACTTGGTACTAGTCTCAAAACCCATTGGGGGCATCAAAATATGTATTGATTTCAAAGATCTAAACAAGGCATGTCTAAAGGATGATTTCCCTCTTCCAAACATTGATCTCATTGTGGATTTAGTAGCTAGGCATGAAATATTATTGCTTGTGGATGGCTTTTCAGGCTACAATCAAATCATAATCATCAAAGAAGATCAACATAAAACTTCCTTTACTTGTCTATGGGGAACCTATTGCTGTAATGTGATGCCATTTGCATTGAAGAATGTAGGAGCTACCTATCAAAGAGCCATGACCCTCATCTTTCATGACATGATCCACAAAATAGTTGAAGATTATGTGGACGATATTTTGAAAAATCAAAGAAGAGAAGTGAGCATATACAAGTTCTAGGACCCATCTTTGACAGACTTGAATAATACAAGAAATGAAAGTTTATGGAGACTCACAGCTGGTTATCAACCAAGTCAATGATGACTATGAAACCAAAGATGACAAGCTCACCCCTTACAAGAAGATGGTGGAAAACCTCAAGGATCTTTTTATGGACATAACTTTTGAGAAAATTCCTTGCATAAACAATAGAGCATAACACACCATGGTAACAATTGAATCACTACTAGTGATCCAAGTGGATCTCTAGAAGCTAAAAATTGAACCATTCTAGATGACCTCAAAATTAGCAGCATTAGAAAGAGCTCGGAATCCTAAATCCAACGTAACTTGAATGGGAAAAAAATGATTTCATAAGTCTGAGCTATGGCCAGTCAAAGTTAGATCAAACTAGGTGTAAGTGCCCGTCAGGAGGCAAAAAATTTGACCAACTAAGAATCGATCAAAAGTGATGTTAACTCAAAGAGCTTGGTGACACGAACCCAACAAAGTTCATTTCATCAAAATCTGAGCTTGTATGCGAAAGATATCGTTAGTCAAAGTTCAAGTCAAACAGGCACCTGGGGCCGTCCAAAAGGCAAAAAAATTGATTGTCGTCAAAATCTGAGCTTGTATGCGAAAGATATTGTTAGTCAAATTTTGAGTCAAACAGGCACCTGGGGCCGTCCAAAAGGCAAAAAAATTGATTGTCTCAAAATTTGGAAAAAATGGCATTAAATCGAAGAGATCCTCATCATGATCTTGATGGTGCTTATTTTTTCAAAAATGGAGCTCGTACATGCAAGTTATAGCTAGTCAAAGTTTTCAGTTGACCAAGGGTACCAGGTGGTACAACTAATGACGTTAGCAAGATGAGTCAGCAAGTCCATACCATACGGATATGATCTAGACCAATCAGGAGCTTACATGTTCCAGTCCATATGATGACATGCCAAATGACTGTGTAGGCAGTACAGTGACATGGACAGTGACGTGGCAGTTGATCGTACACTGACATGGTAGACAATGTGGTACTGTACAACAGTGTGGACCAGTAGTGGAGTGACACATGGCAGCCTTCTTGTCAATGGGGCAGGGTGATGTGGAGCTGACTAGATGGTGATGTGGAGCTAACTGGACGAAGCTGACGAATTAGGAGCTACCATGTGGCACATCAGTTGGGTGCCACGTGGCGTCCTCTCTCACTCCTTTGTCATTCGAATTCAATTGTATTGTTTACCAAAGTTAGAGGTGAGGGGTCAAACCCACGACCACCACCTTATAATTTGTCGTTGCTGCCGATACCGCCGTTGGGGCATGTTGTTGGCATTTAACTATATATGGATGACACTTGATTTTGTTGCTTAAATTGTGGCTAAACAGTTTAAAAAAACAAGCGGGGAGGTTCGAACCTAAAACCTCCCTAGTTTCAAAACACATACTTATTGCCACGCCATTGAATCAATTTACAATATATGTGTCATGGGTTTATAATAACCCATAACTAAGCTTGAATGCCATAAATTTTAAAACTAAATAACTAGAAATAGTTATTTGTTGAAAACAAAACAAATAAAAACAAACAAACCCCAACAACTTGGTAGCTCGAAAATGTAACAAAATAAGGGCTTAGAAACAAAATTTAAATATTTTTTTAGGGGATTATTATTGTTTTTAATGTAAAATGGGAAATTGTTTTAACTCCTTGCTCAAGGGGGGAAGAGGCCAAATTTGGTGGTTTTAGCCCACTAGGCCCAATTTCAAGTATAAAAGGAGGATGAGAGGGAGGCATTCCATCATCCAAAAATTGTCAAATTCCTCCAAGCATCCAAATGAGGAGAGAATTTGAGGAGGAATAGGAGACTTTTGATGTAATAATGCTTTGATTCTATAGCAAAGCCTTTAGGCAAAGTTTGTTTCTTGCTCTTTGTAAATCAACCTCTTGGTTTTGGGAGCCTTTATGCGAGGTGATTTGAGTGAGAAATTTTGTACCACGACTTTGTGGACAGGCTACAAAAGATTGTAAAGCAATCTCCAAGAGGCTCTTTTTAGTTATTGTACTACATTTGGAGCATTGTTAATAGATTGGTCACTCAATTGAGACAAACCCAGAGACGTAGTCCACTCGGACGAACTCCGCAATCAATCTTGTGTCCTCTTCTCTCTCTTTGTTCAATTTTAAAGTTTTCTCTCTTTATTGTTCCTATTGCTCCATTATTTAATGTCTTTTCAGTAAGCTTAAGGTATTAAGGATTTGTTCACCTTTATGCATATTCACTTTAGCAATGTTTGTCATAGATCCCTTCCACATTAGATCAACTAGACATGTCGAGCAACATTCTTCAATGTGAATTCTTGGTAGAATAGCTTCTCGTACCAACTTTCAAAATCCCTGAATTTGAATTCGCGTGTGTTATTGTTGGTCCTAGATCCCCTTGGTACCATGACATCTCTATCTACCTTAATAGAGGAACCCTTCCAACCGATATCGCCTCAAACCTTAAAAAGACCTTTGTCAAAAAGGCATCCTGATTCATGATCCTAGGTGATACCCTTTACAGTCGAAGCATCAAAAGGACATTACTATAATGTCTTAACCAAGAGGAATCCTCAATTGCCTTAAAAGAATTACATGATATCATATGTGGGTCCCATTCTAGCAGTATGCCATTAGCTAAGAAACTATTGAGGATGGAGTACTATTGGCCGACTATGGAAAAAGAAGCTCACCAGTATGTGTGGAAATGCATCCAATGTCGACAACATGGAGATCTGATTCATGCTCCAGCTTAAGATTTGCTTGACCAATGATCACACCATGGCCTTTTTCACAATGGGGACTTAACCTCATAGGAAAAATCACTCCAACCTCATCCAATGGCCATAAGTTCATCATACTGCCACATAGTACTTTACTAAGTGGGTTGAAGCCATTCCTATGATGTACATAACGAGGAAACTTATAGCCAAGTTTAGCCTAATTTACCTAATTTTCCATTATGTTATACCACAAACCCTTATCTCAGATAATGAAACCCCATTCAAGAATCAAGATGTAAAAGAGCTATGCCAAAAATTCAATATCCAACACTAATTCTCTACCCTGTACTATCCCTGAGGCAGTGGCCAAGTAGAAGCAATGAACAAAACTATCCTCAAAATCCTAAAGAAAACAATCAATGATTCTGGTCGTGATTGGCATCTATAGCTAAATCTCACTCTTTGGGCTTATCGAACCAGTACCCACACACCTATAGGTGGAACCCCTTGCTCCCTAGTCTATGGATCAAAAGCCATCTTGCCTATCGAGGTTGACCTCCCATCACTATGAGTGTCATTACAAAATTTGATAATTGAGGAGTATAGAGTGTCTCGACTAAATGAGTTGGAACTTCTAGATGAACGTCATCTTGATGCCCTAAATCACTTGCAAGTGTACCAATATTGACTGAAACAGAGCTATAATAAGAGAATCAAATGTCGGTCATTCCAAGTAGGCGATCTTGTCTTAAAGAAAAATCAGAAGAATCTTCTAGATCAAGATAGCAAGGGAAAGTTTGAGCATAACTGGTTGGGTCCCTTTGTCATCACAACAAGCTACGGATCAGAAGCATGCCAACTGCCAACCCCTAAAGGTGAACCCTTGCAGGAGCCAACCAACAACTTGCATCTCAAAAAAAATTATGCCTAGTCTCCAAGGGTATAAATCAAAAAATACAAAAAAATCAAAAAATGATCAAAATCCAAAAAAAATGAGAAAAAGAATTGGAAAAAGTAAAGAAAAAAATTGTCCTGTAGTGAAAACCACTTCGGTGGCACTTTGGGCAAGTACCTTAGTGAAAACTTGACAAACAGGTGCCTTGCATATATAAATCATCTCCATCTATTCTTTGGCTCTTTTGGCCCGTCATTCTTTGCATCACCATTCATCCCTCATATGTGCCTTTATCATGGTTTGTCAATGTAAGGTATCATGAACTCTTTAGCACTAATTGGCATATTCCCAAGTTTAGTTTTTCCTACTTTTATCGAAGTAGGCTAACATATCACATTGGGGGAATTTCATTATGCATCACAATCAAGTTCTTGTATATCTTGAGATTATGGGACACCTTATCTAGAAAACACCAAAAACATTCATAAAATCTTATCTAGAAAATCCAAAAACATTTGCAAAATCCTGTATAGAAAAAATCCAAAAAATTTAGAAAATTGTGAATCAAGAATCCAAAACATCCAAAAAACATCAAAATCACTAAAAAGGTCAAACATCAAAAAAACCCAAAAAATAAAGTCTCTTTGTCAAACTACGTCATCTCTGAGCTTTAACGTAGGCAAGGCCATCATTGATGTGCCCCCGAGACACTCTAGGTCAGTCCTTTAACAGTCCATTGTAATTATTTGTCATCTCTTGTTTGTTCATATCTTTGTCTTGTTAATGAGTCGAGTATGTTGAACTATGTGGTCTCTGCATGTATAACGTAGGCAAGACTTATCTATGATCAACCCCCAAGGCCCCTAGGATAGGTCTTTAAGTTAGCTTCTTGGTTGAAACTCATAAAATTGAAAAATCCTAAAAACATCCAAATAACATGAAAATCCCCAAAACATCCAAATATCTCAAAAATTCTAAAAACATCCAAATATCTCGAAAATCCCAAAAAAATCCAAATAACATGAAAATTCCAAAAACATCAAAATATTCAAAAAACACAAAACATTTGAAAATTGTAAAACCCAAAAACAATAGAAAACATTCAAAAGACCTAAAAAGCCTCAAATATTCAGAAAACCCTAAACAACCTTAGAAAATCTAAAAAAAAAACCTAAACATCTGTATAAAGTTTCAAAAAAGACCAAAACAACCTCAAAACATTTCAAAATACCAAAAATATTAAAATATTCCAAAAAATCCAAAATCCATCCATCCTATCTTGCTTTCACCCATAATAAACAATCGTCACCTTCATCCTTTGGCGAAACAAGTAGAAAACAAGCATAGCAAGTCGTAAAGTGTGAACCTCAAAGTCTAAATTATAGGTAAATGTGTCCGTGAAGTTTATAGCAATAGCTCATTTTAGAAAGCATCATCATCCCAACATCAAACAACCCTTTGATCAACATGTCCTAGGATGTATCTTTCCTACGATGGACATCGGTATCAGACATCCCTTTAGCTAAACTTAAACTAGGTAGGAGCTATAGATAACACTAATTGTTTATCTTTGATCTTTTCTTATGATTTATCTTAATGACCCATTTTGAGGACCTCTTGATGATTTCTAACACGATTTAGAGAGAAAGGAATGGGGCATTGATCATTATCTTTCATTTTTTGTGCTTGTGGATACTCTTGTAAAATAAACTTGGCACATACTTGCTTAGTTGTGTGTAGGAAGGTTGTTTGGGGTATGTTGTTGACTATTGCGTATGCTTTGGTTCAATATGTTCTAAACTTCTAACTTACATTCCAACAATGTTTCCATATGTCAAGATGTGAAAAAGAACTATCCTAGATCTGTTTGTTGAGTCAAAGTCCATTATACTAGATACAACATCATCTTGGTTATCAATACCTTGATGCATTGTATCTATGTGTTATATGAAACAATAAGGAACGATGGAAAATCCTAATCTCAAAGTGTGAGTACCCATCCTACATTTCATCCTGCATTATTTTGCATTGTCTCGTCACCATCTCTAATAAAGTCTCAATGGATCATGGACTTATTGGATCTCTTGAAGAAGTCATCATCAACGGTTATTCATTCTTTATTCTTCTATCTTCTTCTCTCTGCGCTAACCTGGTATCATGACAAACACTAAAAAACATCATCAATGTATCCACCCTGCATCCACAAACCATCAACATGCATGCATCTCATAATCATAGCATAATCATAACATCCATCTCATTGCATAACATCATACATTCTGCATAATCATTTGAGTTGTGATGAATAATATAGATTTGTTATTCTAAGCATCTTAAATCATTGCATATCATAAGCATTTGCATTCATACATCCATATGCATACATCATCATAAAACATGAATAGAAAATATACAAAAAGAAATACATCCACATCATTTTACATCCATAACATCTACATATCATAATCATCCATCCATATCATATCATGAAAAGATAATGAAAAACAATATAACATTGCATTCATCCATAGCATGATCATCTCATATCACATAGGCATAAATAAAAATGCATCCTTACATCCATACATACATGAAATAAAGTCAACACATCATCACATAAATCATATGTATCATATATATATCAAAAAATGAATGTCATGATACAAAATCTGGATCAATGTATGTAAATCGATGATAAGTACAATATCCACGAGGCTATCAAAAAGGAGCCCATGAATGTATATCAATATAAAGAATGGGGCAAAATCAAAAAGTGTTTGTACATCAAAAGAGCTAGCCCTGGTGGCTGCTACCCTCTCTAGCCTGCCACTCAGGTTGATCCTCTACTTGGGGGCACACATCACTTCGCTGCAAAAAATCAGGTTGTCAGAGAGTTTCTGGAACATCCCTGTGGTAGTGTTGCATGTAATACGCAACCTCTATAACAACCTCTCTATACAATCTAGCCGAAACTGTCTGACCATGGGTGGATGTCATAAGGCTCTCAATCTGGTGTCGTTGAGCCACCTCCTAGTCTCTCTCACCTGTGACTACCTGAACTCTCTGCAAAGTTGCATCCCTCTCAGCTGTCATAGCAACCACTTACTGCCAACTCTAGTCTCACTCAGCAGTAAAAGCCAAAATCTATTGGCAGGCCTGGTCCCACTCACCTATCAAAACCTGCACCTACTGTTGCAGCTATTGTATCCATGTATATCTGGCATCCAATGGTGGTGGTGGTGGAACTAGTTACTGCTATACTATTGGAGGCTAGTGTGGAGGTTGTTGTATCATAGAAGGAGTGCTTAGAACTTGTCCACCATGGCCATCATGGCCTCCTTGTCCTCTGCCCTTGACACCTCTTCCTTGCGGCCTCCCTCTAGGAGGAGCACCTGTAGGATCTGTGAGTCATCTCAAAGGGACGATCCATGTGTCATAAGCGGGAGTAATCTGAGTAATGGGCTGACCTTGATTATATGCCCAAGGCTAGGCAACCAACTAGAGAAAAATCTCAACGGCCTCTACTGTCGAATCGTCGATCCCCAGGTGGGAACCTCTCTTGTAGATCATGCAAAAATAGCCTTGTAGCCATCATCGTGCCATCCTAGACATCGCCAAACTGTCTAGCCACTCTATCAAGAAGGTACCGCTCAACCATGGTATTCTCTTGACCCTACATATATCGGGTCTACCAGGCGAAGTAGAGCTACTGAACATCATCAAACTAGGTTGGCATCTGAAGCCATGACTGCCACCAGAACACAATCATATCATCTATTACTCATCTCCAGTATGGGAGACCAATCTATCCAATGTGCCTGAGTGTAATGGCACCTCGGTATCTCCATATGACAAGATCGTCTGGCTCCATGTCCTCCATCTGTACAATGGGCCAAAGCACGAAAATATGCTCCCATTCCTAGATATGAATGAGTGTCACCCATGCACCAATAGTTCTCCCATCGCAATACACAAAATCATACAAATCATGGTATAAAGAGGTTAAAATCACAGGCCCCCACATAAAAAGAGTCCTTCAATAAAGAATCCTCTACCAAACCAAGCCCCATCCTGGACTGAAGAATCAGTCGCGTCTATTCGGAGCCACCAAACCTAAAATGAGGACTGCAAAAATCAATCTAAACATTAATAAATGACCCCTGTATGCCTATAAATCAATCTATGAGGTGACCAATGAAATCTAGTCCATCTCCATCACCTCGAAGCAAGCATCCAATCTAGCATTAGGATTGTAGAGCTCAAATTGCAAGAAAATTAAGGTTTTTTGCCCTAATTTGACCTTAATAAGGGGGTTTATCATCATCTTCACCAATTTTTCCAATATGGACCTAATTCTACATCATTTTTTGCATTTTTGGCATTATTCTTGCATCTTGGAACCTTTGTGAACTCAAGAGGCAGCTTTTAACCTTTATCAAGAAATAAACCTAAAATTCAAAATTTTTGCCTAATATCTTGAGGGAGTAGGGAGTTAGCTTTATCCATCCACTGGGGCATCTAAAAAATCTAAAAAAAATTATTATTTGATTTAAGTAGTAGTTTTGATCTGAAAACCGTTATCCTTTGAACCAAAGCAACAGGTACCTCGCTTCAAAGAGGGGCAAAACGTAGACACTGAAAAATGTCCTCATCAATGTCATACACTCGAATCAAATTTATTAACATCATTTCCTCTTTAATCCTTCCTCTTTTTAATTAATTGATTCAATTAGCCTAGCTAATTAATTAATTGCATCATTTTCATCTATTGACCAAATCAATTAAATTGGGTTAATTCACCTCTTTTTGCACTAACACTTCATCCTATTAAATTAAATAAACCAAAATATTTAATTTAATCTCCTAAGTCATTTTATTTAATTAAATATCCCTAAGTTATTTAATTAAGTATCATTCCCCCCTTCTCTCCCCTATTTATTAAATTATCTAATTTAATTAATATCTCCTTAAGTCTTCTAATTCCCTAATTGCATATATTAAACCATGTTTAATTAGCAATTGAACTTTCCTCTAATCAAAGGGAATATTCCCATGGAATATTCTTTATCCTTTTTGCATAATTAAAACTTTTTTTTGATTTGTAAATTAACCTTTATCCTCATCCAATAAAATATTCTAAGGAATATTCCCTCTCCTCCAATTAACTCACTTAGCTTCTTTAAGAAGTTAACCCTCTTACCTTCTAAACAAATTACCTTTGACCTATGTGAGCAAGTCAAAAATGTGTTTGTTTGAGGCAATTGTGAGCCTTTGATTAACTCCCATCATGCATTCTCATTCGTTGATGAGAATCCATGATCCACATGCCTTTCATCTCCTTCATCCTTATTTGTTGATTAAGCTTTTTGATCTCAACCATCCATTCTTCATTTGCTCTCCTATAAATAGATCACTATTTGGAGACAAATGGATCCATCTTTTATTGCAAACTTATGTTGTTAAATTTTCTCACATACTCACTCATCTTTTGCACACATTTAGCTTAGTTTTAGTTCATTTTCAATTGCATGTTAGCTTCAAGCTTTCATTAACGGCTTCCATGCATCCATCTTAGTTTGTAAATAAATTAGGGTTTTCATCTTTTAGCTCATTTTTTAGCTTAGATTAGCTTAGCACTTGCATAATTAGATCATTTATAGCATAAAATCATGGTAACCTAGCTTGCATCATGCTCATTTTCATCATAATCTAGGTTTTCATACACAAAAACACCATGGTTTCATCGATTCTCTTCCATAGAATCGACTAAAACGAGCTCACAATCATGGGATTGGGAAAGGGTCGTCGGTCCACATCAATGTGACACCAATTCCACAATGAGATAAGTTTCAATAGATTAGAGTAGATGTTTTCTTTAAAGCTTTCATAAATTCAACATGATAGGTTTTTTGATAAAATGTTTACTTTCGATTTTGATTGATTGATCTTGTTCAAATTCGAGTACCCATGGCCTTGTTATGCTTCAATTATTCATGGATCAAGTGTGATTTGGCCCACCCTGGTACTTTTGATGTTGGCAGTTTCTAAAAACCACTGTTTAAAAGTTATTTTTTTACCATACCATACATGTGTACGTCATCCATATTTTGACCTAAATAATCAAATTTTCCAAATCTTTTTGGGAAAATATTTTTAACTCACTAAAGCACAGTTTCCATATTTTTTTATAATTTTTTATTGAAAAATTTTGCTAATTTTTATTGGCCATATTTGGTGTTTTGAAAAATCATTATGTACGTCACACATAAGATGACCTAAACTTATCTTTCTTTCTTTTTTTAATTGACAAGAATTGTCTGAAGTACGCTTTTGTGCAATCCATTTGTCAAAAAAATATGTTAATAAAAAGTTATTAAAATACTAAAAAATGCTAATAATTCAAGTTTATGGACCAGTTTCATCATAAATTAATTGAAAAATAAAAATTAATCCAATTGTAAAAAAATTACATATTTGGAATCTACACTGTCTCATCTATAATGGGTTTTAATTTTGTCAAAAAAAATTGCAAAAAGTCTTTAGACGTATGCCCAAAGTCACTATTTTTTTGTGGCATTGCTAAGGACCTTCAACTTGCAGGTCAAACCAGGTCCAAGGCCTAAATTCAGATCCCCAAACCTTTTCTCAAACCTGTTAACAAAGGAAAAAACTGACCTACATTTCAAATTTCAACAGGATCCTGTTTAGTAAAATAGGATCCTGTTTTCTTTATAAACGAGATCCCATTTAATAAATAGAATCTTATTTTCCATTTGTCTGTTGAAAATGGAACAAGATCCCATTTAATATACAGGATCCCATAGTCATAAAAATTGGGATCCCTCTTAGTAAAAAGGATCCCGATTTATAAAAATTAGGATCCAACTTAGTAAACAGGATCTCAATTTATATAAATTGGGATCCCGCTTAGTAAACAGGATCTCAATTTATATAAATTGGGATCCCGTTTATTAAATGGGATCTTGAGTTATTTTTGACTATTTTTTTAATTTTATTGTCAAACAAGTACATCTTGGGTTTGAGAACTATTTTGTACGAACGACTGTGACATATTCCCTAATTTCTATCAACTTTTGTCTTGTAGAAGCTCTTCAAGTTGGGATTTTTTTCAATTTTGAAAGGAGGCATCACTGGAAGACTATTACAAAGGAATTTTATTGAATTGCTACTTTTTTTCAAATGAGGGAGAGGAATTTTATTTAGTTGCTACTTGTTTGAAGAAGGAAGAGAAATTTTGTTGAATTGCTACTTGTTTTCAAAGGAGGAAGAGGAATTTTGTTTATTTGCTACTTGTTTTAAGGAGGAAGAGAAATTTTGTTCAATTGATATTTGTTTTCAAAGGAGGATGATAAATTTTTAATTGAGCTACTTGTTTGAAGGAGGAAGAGAAATTTTGTGAACAATTTCTAATTGTTTGAAGGAGGAACAAAGAAGGAATACTTTCTATTTTTTGACATTCATTTGTATATAGTTCAAAAAATTTCAATCATGGGATTACAATGTCAGAATAAGAGGAAAGATAGGAAGGTATTGACCCCTGAAGAAATTCAAGCAAAGAGAGAGGAGGCAAAAAGACAAAGAGAAAGAAGAATGAGAACGAGATCAATGAATGATGTTGAAGCATCCAAATCCACAACTATTGAAGATAAAAACATTGATTCCATGGATGTAGATGATACAAACTTGCAAGAGGTCAATGTGGAATCTAATACGAATATACAAACTACTCCTAGTATGTCTTCAATATCCCTTTCAATGCTATGGAGAATGTTTCAATAGGCACAAGTCAAGGTATGTCTTCAAATCCACCTTTGAGCCTCATGGAAATAGTGTTTATTAGAGATTTTAAAAATGTTGGATATAACAATGTTGACATCGATAATATTCATAGAGTTCAAGAATTGATTCAATTTTTTGTTGAAAATGAAAATGAAAATCCTTTTATTGAAAATGAAAAAGAAAATCGTTTTGTTGTTGAAAATGAAAATGAGAACCGTTTTGATTGAAAATGATGAAAATGAAAATTCTTTTATTGAAAATAAAAATAAAAATACTTTTATTGAACCTGAAAAATGAAAACCATTTTGTTGATGAAAATGAAGATGAAATTGAAGATGAAAATGAAAATAGTTTTGAAGTTGAAAATGAAAATGAATTTCTAGGAAGTGATGTTGAAAATGAATATATATATTTTTTAAATTTAAAGTGATGTTTTGGATAATCTTCATGGTAGGATTTCTTGGAGACAAATAAGAATGCATGCCAATAGATTATACAAACAATTTTTTTATCATAAATTTTTTTTAGTTCAATGTCAACTAATGATGCAATTGATGAGAATGCGGAAAATGAGAAAAGTAATGAAAAAGTTAGGATTTTTTGTTAAACAAAGAAGAAAAGATCAATCAGTAAAACATGTTATGTTTATTATTTCTAGTACCATTTAGTCTATTGGAAAAAGTAGTCATTCTAAAGATAAGAATGCAGCAAGAAGAGCTATAACAACTACTACAGTTAATAAAGAAACTTTGAATAAAAGAATGGTAAGCAATATTAGTGAAGTTTTAAAAATACATCCTAAAACATTGCTACGAGTAGCAAAAAGAAGAAAAAGTATAGAAAATGATCCAATCAACCAATGTTGGAGCTTTAGTGGTTGACTTCCGAGGTCTGGCATGAAATTGAATGTTGAAATTAAATATTTGATTGAAAAATATTGGCATGATAATAGTAGGTTATCATCTAATGCTAAAGATGTTTTAAAATTAAGAGTGGGGTCCAAAGTTCGTGATCCTCATCCAAAACACCTATTAGATACAACAAAAAATGAATTTTATAGAAAATTTTGTGGTGATTTAGTGTTACCTATTAATATTAAAATAAGTCAAAGTTCTTTTGAAAAATGTAAACCTTGGTATGTAAAAATTAATAGGCAACAAATATCTTGTTGTTGAAAAACGTACATTTAATTTTGTTATTTTATGATTTTTTTTATGTATACATTGTACTTTGCATACTAACATGATTATGCAGGAATGTGGTATTAATATGCTTCCTAAAACAACAAGGGATTTTATATCAAGTTTGTTTTGTGAAAGATCTAATGGAAAATTATTTTATTTAAGTTCTTGTATTTCTGGACAATGCACTTGTTGTGGAAATATTTCATTCTTAAGAGTTTGCATGCATGAAAGTGTTGATAATGATTTTGGAAAACAATCAGTGGATGTTAAAAGATTTAAGAATGTTGACTATTCTCTAAAAGATGGAAAAAATTGGAAAGCATTGTGATTTAGTTACAAAATTTAAGTTAGTGTACATGCATTCATATTAGAATTTAAGAATAAGATTATACCAAAATATGTCATGCACTCTCAACATGCTTGATGGCTTGACAACCAATTTTGCGCATGTAGAAACACATTTCCAATTGGTAGTGTAGACATCAAAATTTGACCACTCCCATATGGTCAAATTCATCCCCTTTCATTCCTCTATCTCGCATCCTTCGTTGGCATTAATTAAATAATTTATTTAATTAATATCCCAATTTTCCTAATGTTTCTATGGTATTTAATTAAAATAATTAAATACTTTATCTTTTATCCCATTTCCTCTCTAAATTAAATAAATTTTTTAATTTATTTAATTTAGTCATTTGACCTCATGAATTTAAATCAATTTTAAATTCACTATTTTCTCTCTCATTGTCCCATCCTCCATAATTCTTCTTAATCTAGATTAATTTAATTAATCTATGGTTAAGGTGTGCACACCCCTAATCAGGATTAATGTCACATCCTCCATCATTTTCCACTTTCCTTAATCCTTCATTTACCACCTTAATCCTTTGTTTGCACAACCCTAATCACATGATTAGGTCAACCTAATCTTCATGCCATTTATCGCATACCCCCAAGTCAACTATCATTAATTGCTTTCTCCTTTAGGATAAGGCAACCCATTCCCCATATGAATTTAAAATTCACATTTATTCTTTCTAGGCTGCCCCTCTTCCCCATGTAGATATTTTAGGAATTTTTAATTCCTCATATGTCACATCTCCCAAATGGGCACAAGGACCTCCTTTATGAGATCTTGTCCCAATCCCAAGGTACCTTAAAGTACCTCCACCTCACCTTCCCCTTGATACCTCATTGGACACATGGAAAGATGTGAAGGCTTCTGAGTTCTCAACTCACCCTAGCCCTTGATCCTGTCCATGTTGGCATCATCTCAACCCTCCATTTCTTAGAGGCATTTCCCCTAAAATTAGAGGATTTTACCCTCATTTTGCATCACACTCATTCAAGCATAGTAGCATTCCAACTTTCAAGCACTCATTTAGCATCCACCATTCCTCCAACTTTTGACCTCATTTTGTATCCACACTGTGCATCTACCCAAATACCCACCTTCACCATTGCATTCCTCATCTCATCCACATCGCTTTGCATAAAGTTTCATGCTATTTTCCATCCGAGGGAGCACACAATCAAATGAGTCAATAGGGCCAACCAACCAATCAATTTGGACAAGGTAACTTGCTTCCTTTATCTTGTTTTTGTTCAAGTTCAACTAGGCTAATCATTGAGATGTTGTATTTCCTTTGTTTTGCATTCATTTTGTTTTGCATTCATTTTTTTTTTCATTTTAGATTAGGGAATAAACATTGCACACATTTTCGGCACGCTCAGTGGGACCCACGTCATGGGTCTACACTTTCACATTTTCTGTTGTTTGAGTTTTGTAGGTTCAGGTTTATGCATAGGGGAAAATCCTCCCTAACGGGTGAATTTGTGCCTTACATAGGCGAATCTACATCTAGAAATAGGAAAACCTGACCATAGAGGCAAATTTTCCTATTATAGAGGCAAATTTGCATACAAGCAAATTCGCCCTTTTTGTAAGGGGCGAACTTTCCATTTGAGGAAAAACTGCTTGGGTTAAAGGGGTGAATCTGACTTTTCAGGCAAAGCTACTTGGGTTACAGGGGCGAATTTGACTTTTGTGGAAAAGTTGTAGAATCAAGAAAATTCCCCCATCCTCATAGCATAGGCAAATTTGCTTAGCATAGAAAGGCAAATTTTCTCATCAAAATAGGCAAGCTTGCCTCACACAAAGGAAAATTTGAGGTAAACCTGAGACTTGAATTTCCAATTTTCAGCCTCAATTTGGTTTCAATTTTAGGTACTAATCCGCTAACTCGTCTATTTGTGAGTGTGCCTGATTTTTGCTAACAATTTGTGTAGCTTGTCCTCATCCGTCCAAGACCGGTGGTTGCAAACTACTGACATAGTTTCTACAAGACGATCAGTCGAAGAGCCCTTTAGTTAGTTTATTTGTTTTTCATACTAGCTAGGAACATGTATATTAATTAAAGGGTCAATTAATTTGTGTTTGGGAGTGGACTTTTGACGTATCCAATCCCCTTGTACCATTTAGGGATCCTAGGTGACAAGAAATCACAGTTCACTCTAGTCTAGTCCAGTCTACCTAGGAGACCTTGTGCTAGTGTGTCTTAGCTCTCCCCTTGTGCTATGTGCGAGCCTGGGGACCAACCAAAATGTCTAGTATCTTTTTCGCTTAGCGGGACTTGCCTAGGATTTCATCACCTGGAGGATGATCCCAACCACATGTTATTGGTGGGGTATATAAAGGGGGGAGAGCTAAAGTTGTACCTCAATCTAGTCACGTCATGTTTTGTGAAGCGTGGAAGCTAGGGTGATACCTAGATAAGACGTGTAGAGTTGGTATGAGTTTCTAGTACCTCGCTAGGGATCTCGACTCACGCTTGTGCCACACATACCATAAGTATATCGGGGACTCATGAGATTGCCTTGTATATCCTAGATAGAGACTTGTGTTGTAGCCACAGCTTGGTGTAGTGTAGGAGATGCACACCATACCCCAAAGTTACTCACCACATACTCCCTTGGGTTGAGATAGGAATCCTCATGGTGGACTATGATAGTCTTTGAGTGAGAGTGTGAAGGTGAGCTTGTAGCATCTGTTGATCACCCTGTGGCACTGGAATGCTAGCTATCCACCTTCACGAGAAAGGGTGATCTAGAGAACCACCCCGGTATCATGGAGTATTAACCTTGGGTTATCCACTCAAGGGTTGGGCCTACATCAAGTTTGTAAACCCTCATCACTAATTTTAGGATCATGCTGCCTGGCGTGTCTTCATTGTGCAATACCAGTGCTTTTATTTTTTAGTTGAGTTAGTCCAGCCTTCTATCTGTTGTTTGTTGTGTCTATTTTCCTTTGCCACAATTAGCCCCTACATTCAAAGGAAAATTTTCCCCTTACAAAGGAAAATTTGCACCGTAGACAGTTGATTTTTTCCTATAAAAGGGTGATTTTGTGTCTCAGTCCAGTCTAGGTCATCCGTTTAGGAGAATTTTTCTTTGTCAAATGTGAATTTTTTTATGGGTCACTTTCTTAGGAAACCTTATTTTCGCTCATTCCCTGGAATAGGCGATTCTATTCATACCTTAGGTGATTCTATCAATCCTCATCCATCAAATTCACCCATTCTCTGAGAATAGGCAAATTTTCTATCCCCTTGGGCTAATTTGCTCCCCATAGGGGTGATCTCGCTTCTCATCTGAGTCTTCCATTTGTTCAAGTCCAGCTTTAGGCAAATCCGTTTGTCTGATAGGCGATCCCATTTTTAGGCGAGTCTATTCTCGTCCGTACCATTCAAGAAATAAGTGAAGTTGTCATCCTGTTAGGTGATCTTGAAAGTCAAATCCACCTGTTCCCTAGTGGTTTTCCAACATTGTATGTGAACTTGTCAGAGAATAGGCGAACTTGTGAGAGTTTAGGTGATTCTGCTAGTTGTTTGGATGAATCTGCTATTAGATAGGTGAATTTGCTTAGTAAATTCACCTGTTTCTTATAACATTCCAAGTTAAGGCAAATTTGATCTCTCGGATAGGCAAATTTTCTCCACAAGTTCACCTGTTTCTTGTTTTTTCTAAGTTTTGGGTGAATTTTCTCCCCCTAGAAAGGTGATTTTTTCAAAAATAGAGGTGATTTTGCTTCCTATAGACAGATGAAGTCATTACCTAGACAAGAAAAAAATTTACACACAGAGGTGAATCCGCTTCCCATATAAATTCTAGAGAGTGAATCCTTTTGGCCACTGAAAGCCTATTGTTTTTTGAGTCCTTTACTGCGATCAATTTTTTTTATCATCATTTGTCTTCCCATAATCGTCATTTTCATCCATCTACATTTTCAAAAAGTCATTTTTTCATCAATCAAATCACGTAGGTGCAAGTCAGAGTATTCCTAGATTGCATTTCCATCATCGGTTCATCAATCAAAATCCCCTAGACTTCATTTTTGAGGTTTTCATCCAAGTTGGCTTAGGTACTTGATCCTGATCACCATCGTTCGCACCTACTTAGGATTGTCATCCATCCTAAGTCAGTCATCATAGTCATCATCTTCATCCCAATCAATCTACTTCCATCTTGAGGTAGATTTGGTGTCGTAATCATCCTTTGTAATTCAACTTAATTAATTAGCACCCTATGTCATCTAATCAAACCTTTGAACTTAGTTTAGAATTGGTTTCATCATCTTATCCAATCAATCATCTAATCCAATCAATCGTGTCATCCCATCAATTAATCTAATCCAATCCAATTGAATCCTTTGTTCAATCATCCAATTCAATCAGTCAATCCCTCATCCAATCCAATCAATCCTTTAACCATCACTTAGGTACCCAAGGTACCCAGCCTAACATTCCCTAGGATCCTAACAATGGTGGTTCATCCCAATCCAACACATAGGTTCAAACCACATCGCCTCCTACCGATGAGAGCATGGTAGTCCAGACTAAGTTCACTGTCTACAAGTACCTTAGTAACCCCACTAATCTCCAAATGATTGATCATCTACTCAATGAGCGTGGGGATAAAATTCTCGCCACATTGAAGGGTCTCAAATCACCGATGGTATTTGAGTTATCCAAGTATGTCAATACTGCACCACTTGCACCTCCCATGTCTCAGGACCCCCAAAACTTACAAAATGTTTTAGGAAATTTGTACATCCCCGAGGGTCCCCCCATAAATAATTGGTATCAACCTAGGTTTGGTAATGTCATGCTCTATCAAGTTCAACATCCTCCCCGAATCTTAGTCATAGGAGCATCTCAGTTAGGTCCTAATCCTAATGACCCCCTTGCCTATGGTATGCCACAAAATTTTCCACCACCGCCACCTCTAAACGTCCAACAAGGTCTAATGCCCATACCATCTACACTGCCTCTTCCACCACACAAGTCAGGTCAACCACCAGTGAATACTTAGGGAAACCCTTTCCTTGCATTACCACCACCTCCAGGATCTACACCCGCATCCAATCTACCACCACCTCCATTGACCTCTTAGCAACTACCCCAGAGCAATATCCCATCTCAACACCCAACCCCACAAGGTAACCCACAACAAGTGCCACAACAAACCCCCCAAAATATTACAATTCCACAATAAACAACACAACAACAACCTCCATAGTAGAACATCTCAATCTTGACATCATAATCAAAGCAGCCACCCTCGCATCAACAACTTGGTAATCCATCACAACCACCTCATTAGTCACAAGCCCCTCCACATCAGCAAGTGTCCCAACAAAATCCACCATTCCAACAACCATAGGTCACCCAATAGCCTAACATCCCATCTCAACCTCTTTACACACAACCATCTCATCAACACACATAGATCCCAACACAACAACCACCATCCCACCAGTATATCCCACAAAACATCGCTCAATATATGTACCAACCACAAAGCACATATTACACATACCAACCACAAAGCACATATTACACATGACCTGCTGCATCCAACCCAAATCTTGGTTATACGTATCACAATCCACAACAATCTCAGCAATAGCCACCCTACATAACCCCTTTGCAGCCATAGCAAAACACCTCTTATCAACAACCTAACCCTCAACAGACTCCATATGCATCACAATAATATGTTGTGTATAACTATCAGTCCAATCCATATTATGCCTCACAGTAGCAACCATCCTATCAACAACCGTCTTACTAGCAAGTTGTTTCCACCTCATATCACCAAACACCTCCATCCTACCAACAAGGGGCCTCCACCTCTTATTATCAAAATCTACCATATTGTCAACAATCCTATGCCACTCAACAACCATAATCCACATATACCAATCAATATCAACCAACACCTTCATACACACCTACACCATCATATAATCAAAACACTTCCACCCTATCTTTATCCTACTAGCAATATGCTCCTTACCATCAATCCAATTTATTTAATCCAACTCAGGCAACATCTACTAACAAGGAGTAGGAAGAAATAAAAGCCGCATTGAAAGATTTGCAAGTAGGGACGTCTAAAAAGTCTTTCAAGTTTGAAGAGATTTGTCCCTATTAGTTTGACCCCTCAATTTTTCTCATTCCTTTTCCAAAGCATTTTGAAATTCCTAAATTTGACAAGTATAAAGGAACCAAAGATCCAAAATCCCATCTTCAGGAGTTCTATTTGTAATGCCAAGAAGTCCTGCATAACAACAATTACCTCCTATGACTGTTCCCTAGGAGCTTAACGAGGGTAGCTTTAAATTGGTTTATGGGTCTCCAAAAGGGATCAATCTCTTCTTTTGTAGATCTTTTAGAGATATTCGTCACACATTTCTCCTTCAATTTGGAGAAGGATATTGACACTTTGGATCTCTTGGAAGAAAAATAGCATGAGGGAGAAACCTTTGCTAGCTACCTACAAAAGTGGCGTGTTGTGGCTATTCGTATGAAGTCTCCTCTTAGTGAAAAGGAAATGGTGACCCTTTTTGTAGCAAATTATCATCCCAATATGGCACATAATCTCAATCTTCACTATGTCACCACCTTCATAGAGCTCATAGAAAAGGGTCCTATCCTTGAGAGAGCACTTATTGTGAAGTGATAAATCAAAATTCATAATTCTGATAAAGACAAGTCATCTAGAGACAAGTCCCACTAATGGAAAAAAAGACAAAAATGTAGTCAATGATGGTGTCACTAACACCAAACATGTTTAGGTAGCAAATACCTCACAAAGGACACAATATGCCCCTCTTCAGCAACTAATTCCTAATGCTATATCAGTGCCACAAGGGGCACTCATCCTCCTCCACAGTCCAAATAAAAAAATCAAGGCAATAATAAACACTCCTTCACTGCTTTAGGAGAGCTTCTAAGTGTTGTCTTCAATAGGCTTTTGCAAGTGAGCTATCCCATTACATATCTTATGACCAAGCCTTTCGATGAGTCCAAGCCAAATCCCACCTGGTATAGGGAGAATGGGTATTGTGACCTCCATAAGATCAAGGGTCACTCCACAAGTAAATGTTAGGGATTAAAAACATATCTCCAAGATCTTATAGATCAAGGAGATATTCACGTGGATGCAAACTAGGCAACATCGTCCAATGCTCAGCTACAAATATATCAAAACGCCTTCTTGAAGCATAACCAAGGTGCCAGCACATCTAATGCTAACCTTGGGCTGAGTAATAACAATAGTCAAAACAACAACACTAATAATATTAGCTATAAAAATGTGCCTTATAACTATGAGGGTATAGTTATGTGCATTAGCTAGGTAGAGCCTCACGTATCCATAATTCATGTTAAAGGAAAAGACCCACAATGTGTTGTTACCACTCACCACACCTGCATCACTGTTCCAAGAGCCTCCATGTCTGCCCAGCCATCTCCTATAAGCTCTCAGTACAACATTCTTGATCACCTAGGAAAGACTCCTGCGTAGATATCCATTTTGGATTTGCTTAAGTCTTCTCCTGTACATCAATAAATCTTAACAAAAGCTTTACAAGACACCCACATCCCTAATGATATAGATCCCACTCAGTTTCAATCCTTAATGGGACACCTCTCAACAACCTATCAGCTAGGCTTCGACAAAAATGACATGCTATCCATTGACTGTAATCATAACCATCCCCTCCATATTGAAATCCTTGTAGTCTGCCACAAGGTAAAAAGGGTCTTGGTAGATAATGGCTCTACCCTCAACCTCTATACATTAAATTTTATAAAATAGGTAGGGTACACCCATGCTGATTTAAACAACCATGTTATCACTATAAAGGCGTATGGCAATGTGAAAAGGGATTCTGAGGGGATCATTTTTCTTCCTATTCAGGTTGGCCTTGTAATTCAATACACCTCATGCCACGTCCTTGATTTGGACCTATGATATAATCTTCTCCTTGGTCACCCATGGCTTCATGCCATGCAGGTCATTCCATCCACCTACCACCAGTGCCTAAAGTTCCCATTTCACAGAATGGAAGTAACCATACATGTTGATACGTAGTCATTTGAATACTATCATGCTTTGGAAGCTTCCTTCCCCCAATCTCATTATTGCCCAAGAGTTGAAGTGGGGGCACCTCAGGCATCATCCTTTAATCCATCCTCCAATCCATCATCTGCTACATCATCCATTCCATCTTCCACTTCTAAAACCACCATCACAAAAGTCTAGATTATCGACAAAGGTTGCAGTGAATACGAGATGTGCATGGCCTTAAATGTGGCAACCATGCCACCATCACCTCATAGCTATGGTCAACCCTTGTATTCCATATCAAAGGAAGAAGAGAATACTCTCACCCTCAACTCTAAGAATGTAAGGTCTAGCACTTTTTGATCTCTTGGGCTATGGCAAGATACACCAAAGGATGACATCAGTCAATGGATATATTGAGAGGAGCCTCAAACTACTCCCCCCTCAAGGAATACTTCCAAGAGACCTATCCCTATGTCTCCAAGTTTGTTGAGAAATATAATTATCAGGGCGGGGGCCTTGGCGTAGAAGAGCAAGGAAGATTGGTTCCAGTGGATACTCTTGGGCGACCAAGAAATTTGGGCTTAGGCTATGACACAAAACAAAAGGGTCATGCAACATCAACTAGTGCTTCCAATAACGTTAGTGATGATAATGGTCTCCTTGAGGACATACCCAAAGAATAATCCATCATACTTATGTATGATGATGTGGATCTCTCATCCATGTTTGATTTCCTATATGTCTTCTCCATTGACCTTTCTCTTCACCACCTTGAACTTAGTGATTGGGAATTACGATCTAGTGCACCCATTGATACTTTTCCTTTAGTGGATGCATATGTACATCTCATGGGATTGGGGGGAAGATGAACACTCTAACCAAAAAGTAAGAGGAAACAAAATAAAAAAGGGCCATCTAGTGAAAACCTCTCTGAGGCACTTCCTAGCTCAACAAAAGTCAAAACAAAGGGTGTATCTGATAGTGAAAACCTCATTGAGGCACTGGAGGATGGGGGTTTTCATCTTCCCCTTGTTGGAACTCAAATGTCTGAATGGTCTTCTATCTTGATTGAGGAAACCCAAGAAGTCAACTTGGGAACAGAGGAAGATCCAAAAATCACACATGTTGCCAAGTCAATATCAGAAGAAGAGTATTCTACCATAGTCAATCTACTAAGGGAGGGAATCATTAATTTAGCATGGATGTATTCAAATATGCCAGGCCTAGATACTACTCTAGTGGTACACCATTTGGATGTGCATCCAGATGCCAAACTTAATAAACAAAAATCAAGAAAGATGCATCCCTAGGTCGCTCTTCTTGTCAAGAAAGAGTTGGAAAAACTGTTAGAGGTCGGGTTCATAAGGCCTATCGACTACTCTGACTGGATCTCCAATATAGTACCTATTGCCAAGCCAAATGGAAATATCAAGATTTGTACTAATTTTCAGGATCTCAACAAATCTTGTCCTAAAGATGATTTCCCTCTACCAAATATTGACATGTTAGTGGATCTTACAGAAGGACATGAGATGCTATCCCTCATGGATGGTTTCTCTAGCTATAATCAGATCAAGATTGCACTCGAAGATCAAAATAAGATTGCCTTCAACACACCTTGGGGCACCTTCTGCTACAATGTCATGCCTTTGGACTCAAGAATGCGAGGAAAACTTACCAGCATGCCATGACTGTCATATTCCATGACCTAATTCACATCATAATGGAAGACTATGTTGATGATTTACTGGGAAAATCTAGAACAAGAGATGAGCATCCTAAGATCTTGAAGAAAATATTTGAGCGTCTAGAGCATTATAAGTTTTAGTTGAATCCAAAGAGATGTGTATTTGGAGTTACATTTGGGAAGCTGTTGGGTTTCATAGTCTCTAGGAGGGGTATAGAGGTAGATCCAGTGAAGGTCAAAGCTATTATGGAAATTCCCCCACCGTATCATCTCAAGCAGTTAAGGAGCCTCCAAGGGAAGTTACACTCCATCAAATGATTTATAGCCCAATTAGCTAAAAAGTGTCAATCATTCACACATCTATTACGCAAAGACGCCACCTTCAAGTGAGATCCAGAATGTCAGCAAGGCTTCAACAAAATCAAAGAATATTTGGCTCATCCACCCATCTTGATGCCTCCTATTCCAGGAAAACCACTATTGTTGTACATCTCAGCCACATCAGTTACACTGCGGGCACTATTAGCTACACATGATGAGAACTCTAAAGAGCATGCAATTTAGTATATTAGTCGAACATTGGTGGGCTATGAACTTAATTATTCTCCAATGGAAAAGTCATGTCTAGTAGTTGTCTTCAGTTCACAAAAAATTTGTCATTACATGCCCAACCATCCTATCAAGCTAATATCCAAAGTTGATCCACTCAAGTATTTGTTATCCAAAAATTCTTTGACTGGTTGCATGGCCAAGTGGGTCATGTTACTAAATGAGTTTGACATAGAGTACATGGACCGTAAGGTGATTAAGGGACAATTCATAGCTGATCAGTTAGATGATGCCCCTTTGGTTGATGCTTATCCTTTGATAGTTGAGTTTCCAGATGAAGAAGTCCTCATAGTAGCAGAAGCAGATACATGGACACTCTATTTTGATGGGTATTATACACATAATGGATCTGGAGCGGGTGTTATTTGTCACTCCTCAAGGTCACTGCATACCAAATTCATTCAGATTAGCATTCCCATGCACAAACAATATAGGAGAGTATGAAGCTCTTATCACTAACCTTAGGATCACCATTCAATGTAACATCATTCATCTTTGAGTCTTTGGTGATTCTAAATTGATTATCAAATAAGTCAATGATGAGTTTCAGACAAAGGATGACAAGTTGTTACCCTAAAAGCACATGGTAGATGACTTTAAGAAGTACTTCACCTGCATCCAGTTTGAAAAAATCCCCAGAGTTCAAAATAAGGCAACGGATGTGATGGTTACAATCAGGTCTCTCATTGATATTCCTAGGGATCGAACAGACTATGAGTTCCTTGTTGAACAACTTTTAATCCCAACATACAATATCCCTGAGAGTGAGATGGTGTATGACATTGTAGGTCTTGAGTCTCTTTGGTACCATGACATCTAAACTTATCTCCATGATAATATCCTCCCAACTAACCTCACACAAAACCAATGTAAGTCCTTCATCAAACGTACCTCACACCACACTATCATAGGAGATACACTTTATCATTGAGGGTATGATGGAACTCTCCTTAGGTTCCTAAAAGAATCAGAAGTTCACACTATGTTAGAGGAAGTACATAGTGGTGTCTGTGGGGCCCATTCTAATGGAATGGCCTTAGCCAAGAGGATTCTCATAGCAGGTTACTATTGGCCTACAATGGAGCATGATTCTTGCGAGTTCGTGAAGAAATGCTTGCCCTGTCAACAACATGCAGATTTGATACATGCTCCTACTCAATATTTGCAACGTATCATTGCACCATGGCCCTTTTCTCAATGGTGTTTTGACTTGATCATCAAGATCTACCCTTCATCTTCTAACGGCCACACTTTCATCATCACTACCACTAAGTACTTCACCAAGTGGGTGGAAGTAATTCCACTCTCTCAAATTATGGGTACTCAAATCTCCAAATTCATCCTTTTCTATATCCTCTGTAGGTATGGAATCCCATCCACCATCATCAGTGATAATGGAAATCCATTCAAAAACCAGCCTATGAAACACCTGTGTGAAACCTTTCACATCCAGCATCGTTGGTCTACACCCTATTACCCACAAGGTAATGGTCAAGTGGAGGCTACTAGTAAAACCTTGATCAAGATCCTTAAAAAGGTGGTAAAAAATATTGGTCAAGATTAGCATCTCCATCTCCATCCCGCCCTTTGGGATTACCACACTTCCATCCACACTCCCACAGTGCCACTCCATATTCTCTCATCTATGGTGGCGATGTCATCTTGTTGATCGAAGTCGGGATCCCATCACTTAGAATATCTCTGAAGAACCTCATAAGTGATGAAGATGCTCAAGTTGCACGCCTCAATCAGTTGGAACTCCTAGACAAAAAATGGATCAAAATATATAATCATCTACAAGAATATCAACATTGCCTTAGGACAAGCTACAATAAGAAATTTTATCCTCACTAGTTTAATGTGGGTGATCTAGTGCTTAAGGAGAATCAATGTACTCAGCAAGATCAAGACAAGAAACAAAAATTTGAGGTAAATTGGATAGGTCCCTATGTTTTCACAACTAAATATGGTTCTGGAGCATACAAGCTCACACCACCTGAAGGAGAGCCCCTAGAAGAGCCTATAAACATCATGCATTTCAAATAGTTGTATACCTAAGTTAGTTGGGCTACCCTATCCTGCAAAAATCAAAAAATCCAAAAAAATAAAAAAAATTCAAAAGAATCCAAAAATATTAAAGAGCAATAATTCATCTTATGGTGAAAACCACCCCTGGTGGCACCTTGGATAAGTACGTTTGGTGAAAACCTGGTAATAGGCACCATTTGTAGAGGGCTTATTCATTATCTACCTTGCGTCCTAGTTACTTTGTCTTTTCATCCATCTTATCCGCATATCATATCCTGGCATCCTATCATGCCCTATCCTCCCATCAACATGCCATCATCAACCGCTTGGTATATTTTGGTTGAGCATTGGATGATCCAAATTAGTCATCCGCAATCCTAAGCTTTTAATCCTAAATCTGAGCTTTTTTAGCTTGTTTGTATATGTCGTTCGTCAATCTCACATCATCACTTAGGGTTCTTCATCGTGTCAATCCTCATTAGGTGCCATCTTGTCATGTCATTAATAATGGATCCAACTATGGGGATCTGACTAGTTTTTGGTCCAATTTTGGGTAGAATCTATAGTTTATTTGCTAGCAGTTGTCATGGACTTTGATGTTAAGTGTTGATATTTTCATAATGTTTCTCTCAAACCATAGACAGTGGGCTTAATCCTATTTCTGCAAGTTTTAATGACATTGGCATATTATGTGGATTATCTATATTGATTTTGCATGTGGCTAATGAATGTTATTTAAGGTGGTTACAGATATGCAATTATTACGTGTACTAACATTGAAATGCAGATATAATTTGAGGATACTAAATTGAGAAAGACAACCACCAACTAGTCATGCAGAGGAATCATTCAAAAGGTCAAATGGAGGACGACGATAGGAGATTCCCCATGTCAATCAAATGTAACTACCCTATATTGGTCTTTAATGATATTGAGAAACTATGGGCATTACTGCAGTGTTGAATATGCGTTTGGACATGCATATCTGACCAAATTCCCTACAGGTGTAACCACCTTTCCATTCTTTTCTATATTTTCCCTAAATGACATCCTCTCAGTTAGTGGGAGTTGAACACCTTGCTTAGTTGGTTGTATAAATAAGGATCAGATACTTCTTCTTTAGAGGTTGTTGTTGTTTTTGTTGTTGTTGTTGTCGTGTGATCTGATGATGAACTAGCATTCTTCATTTTCAATACAGTCATGTTACTATTTTGTATTCACATTTCCTAATGAATAAAATGACATTATGAGTTTGATCATTTGAGTTTATCTTAGTTTCAGAGGATACTCATCCAAGGGGGCCCACTTGGTGAGCAATCCATCCTTTAGTTTAGTTTAGCTTAGTTATTAATTTATGTTTAGTACTTAGTCAAAAATATAGCATTGATTGTTCCTGAAGCCACTAGAATTTCATTTTGTGACTATCCCTGTAGCCATAGCAGACAGAGCAGTTTCATGTTTGTTGCTCAGATCTTCATTCTTGTCATACATTTTAGCTTAGTATAATTGTTGATTTATGTTCACCATTTATTTTATTCCTTTCCAAGTACTTGACTTTCAGTATTGTGTGTTTCTTAGCTGTAGAATGAAGATGGCTACTTTGAGTTCCTAGTCCACATATTGTGCTGACCCATTTCAAGTTCATGTCCCTGGGTTGACAAGTTAAATGCACCTTCATGATGATTGACATAGCTATTCAAGTTAGATGTCCAATCACTGAATCACAGTTGTAAAGGCTTAGTTATTAAATCATTGTACACCATCCACCATCGATCCCAAAAATATGCACTCATATGTTGATGTATACACCACCTCATGGATATTCTATATTTAGTGACAGGAATAGGCTAGTGAGTATTAGGGTTAGTAAATAAGGTGCTATATGGGATTTTGTTATTTTTAAGTTTTTTTTTTTTATGAGAGACCATTTGCATAAAATCATCTCATCTCCTCTCTATCTCGTTGATGCCTATCTAAGTCAGATTCAATAGACCTAATGGTATCAACAATGTTTTGCATTGCAGATGCATGTCTCACATGTGATGCAATCAATGCTTCATTTTGCATAACATTGATTTGGTTTCGAATGGATGCACATTTTCATTGATACGTGCTCACAAGCAATCCTCATCTAATCTAGCAGGTGGTGGAGGTGGGATATGAGGTGGAGGGGGTGGAGGGGGAGGTGGAGGTTGCTAAGGTGGTGGATTGATGATATCATCAATTTCAAATTGATCCATGATATCTATATAAGTTTTCACCTACATTAAATTATACAAAATTAACATACAAACTTACAAAATTACAAGAAATAGTTAAATTTTAAATGTACATGCAAATTGTTTCAAATAGGATGTGCATACATATACGTACACATACACATATTGATTCAACTTGAGCATGTGCATACAAATTTCAAAAATTTAAGATGTACATGAATTTAATATAAAAAATACGATGCATAATGCATGCATACATCATTCAACTAAACTTTGTGTACATACAAATTTGAAAATTTAAGATCTAGAACTATGTAATTTTAATACATGTGCATACTAAAAATTAAACTTGAAACATTCACAACAATCTCATTTATGTCTAACGCATATAAATTACATTTTTCCAATAGGAGAAATTATGATAGTCTAGTGGTAAAATATACGATTATAAATTCATCATTATAAGTTATTATATTCATAAATTCAACACTAAAAAATATTCATCCAACCAACTTCATAAATTCATCACTAAAAATATCCATCCAACAAAATTCATCACTAAAAATATCCATCCAACCAAATTCGTAAATTCATTACTAAAAATATCCATCCAACCAATTTCATCACTAAAAATATCCATCAAACCAAATTCATGAATTCATCACTAAAAATATCCATCCAACCAAATTTATAAATTCATCACTAAAAATATCCATTAACCAAATTCATAAATTCATCACTAAAAATATCCATACAACCAAATTCACAAATTCATCACAAAAAATATCCATCCAACCAAATTCATAAATTCATAACTATAAGATCATTCTCTTAATTTATAAAGAGTTTCGGCTCTCTACTGCATCCCTTCATTTATTTGTGTTTTCCTTTTCAAGTTCAAACTTTCTCCTCTCCTTTATCCATTGTTAATGCTCATCTAAAACCCAATCCATAAACCTAACAACATCAACAACATTTTGCATCGTAGATGCAAAATGCCTCAAAGGTGGTGGATACATTCTTCATTCTGAATAACATTGATTTGATCCTGAATGGATCTAACATTGGCATCAATCCATTCTTGCAAGCGAGCACCATCAATTTCAGGTGGTTGAGGTGGGGGGTTATGAGGTGCAATGGGTGGAGGTGGAGGTGAAGCTAGTGGAGATGGAGGGCGTAGAGGTGGATTATGGATATTATTGAATTGATCCATGATCTCTAAGATAAAAGTGAACCTGCATAGATTTGTAATTTCAAAATGTAAGATACATGTTTACGAAATACCCTTAAACCAGTCAATATAAATGGCCTAATTGAATACAAATGATAAAATGCATAAGCCTCATTTATGTCTAATGCATATTACTTGAATGAAAAAATAATTAACTAAATTAATAAAGGATGGCTTAAGGGGATCTATGTATACAAAATGACAAGGGTTAAGGGAATAAAATTTGTTTGAAGTTGTCTTGGAAGGCAACCAAATTTCATTAAGGTCCTAGGACAAAATGAATTCTTTCAATTTTACGGTTTAGAGTTTAGGGTTTAGGGTTTAGGGTAATATGATGGCTTAAGGGGATCTATATAGTAAGGTCCTAGGAAAAAATGACATGGCTTAAGTGAATAAAGTTTTTTGAAGTTTCCCAAGGCAACCAAATTTCATTAAAGTCCTAGGACAAAATGATGGCTTTAGGGTTTAGGGTTTAGGGTTTAGGGTTTAGAGCTTAGACTTTAGGGTTTAGGGTAATAAGATGGCTTAAGGGGATCTATGTAGTAAGGTCCTAGGACAAAATGACATGGCTTAAGGGAATAAAATTTGGTGGAGTTTCCCAAGGAAACCAAATTTCATTTTAAGGTCCTAGGACAAAATGAATGCTTTAAGGTTTAGGGTTTAGAGTTTAGATTTTAGGGTTTAGGGTTTAGGGTGAAGTTTGGGCAGCCCTTGGAATAATGGACTTGCAAGTTAGTGAACAACATTTTCTTGTGGAACAGTTGATTGAGATAGCTCTTGTTTCAACTAACCAACCTCTGATGAAATCTCATTCATATTATAATCTTGCACAACTTATTATTGTTAAATTTGGTTGCCTTGGACAACTTCACCAAATTTTGATAACTTCTTTGACCCCCTTAAGAAATGTCATATTAGGACCCCTTAAGACATTGGTTTAGGGTTTAGGGTAATAGGATGACAAGGGTATTAATATTTTTGATTCATCACATATGCAAGAACATTATTTTATGAATATTTTTTATTTTATGAATAGACTGACTATTTCCTTAGATTACTTCTATGATGGAGGTATTTTTCCATATAATTATTGACCAAGTTTTATAATGCTCTAGCTAGATACCTTGCAAACATGGGTTTGATCCTAGGCTTCACACTTATGCTTACTCATTGAATATCCATAAAAATAGAATATATATCACTACCATTTAAGTATATAAGTGATCATAAAATCATGTTGAGGTCTCTACTGTTCTAGTGAGGAAATTTAACTATCTACTCAATTTTTAACAATCATGGTTTAAATTGTACATATTATGGCGTAGTATCATGTTGTAAGATAGTATGAATCATAATAGATGCATAAGTCCCATATTATTAACTCAATTAAGCATAATCCGTAATAGAAACACATAGTTGAGCATAATTTGTAATAGAAACACATAATTTATATCAATTCTAACAATCCACTAGTCCCACAAGTAAAGTTTAACATATTGTTTTCTAATCTAATTATATCTATTTTCATAACGTTTAATTGATTGTGTCTCTTGACACATCTCTCTAACTTAATGAATACACGTTTAAATGTATAATATTTATCAAATCTTATTTCATTGTCAATATCAAGGACCCTAATTTACTATGTATCAACCTAAATATATCAAATAATTTCTTCCATAGGCATGCCTACATACTTGTATCCATAGAATGCAAATGAAATTTAAACATTTAAGCAATTCAAATGAATTTTAATTTCATTATCAAACATTCTTGAGCTTGAAATCAACATTTTCAAATTCAAAAAAAAAAATTTGATTTCAATTTAGGGTTTCAAGAGCAATTAGGGTTTTCAATGCAATTTTTTTATTTCATTTCAATTTAGGGTTTTCAAATACAATTTTTTTTGTTTGATTTCAATTTAGGGTTTCAAGAAACAATTAGGGTTTTGAAAGGCAATTTTTAATTTCATTTCAATGTAGGGTTTTCAAATGCAATTTTTTTTGTTTCCTTTCAATTTAAGGTTTTCAAATGTAATTTTTTTTTGTTTGATTGAACAATTTAGGTTTCAAAAGCTAATTTTTTTCTTAGGATACTATTTAAGGTTGATTTTTTTGTTTGTATTCAATATCTTGTGGGTTTCATTTCATTTTTCCTTCTTCTACAAATCAACATTTCTTCTATTACAAGTAAATAAAAATACATAAAACACTAAATAAATTGGAAAAAACATACTAAAATCTATCGTTGTGTTAAAAAAATTTAAAAAAAAAATGAAAAAATGGGGGTGTTGGCTTGCCTAGAGGTCATTGTCTACTCTACAAAATTGGGATCCCGTGTGTTGAAGAAATGACTGAGTTACAAATCGGGATCTCGTTTTGTAAAGATCAGGATCTTGTTTCCCAAATTCTGGTTCAAGACCTATTAATAAATGAGATCCCATTTTTTAAAAAGTGGGACCTCATTGAGAATTTAGGCTAAGGATCCCAAAGCTAAATCGGATCCCGCTTTTTAATAAATGAGATCTCGTTTATTAAAAAGCAGGATCCCATTTTTAGCAAGCCAATTTTGTTTTTTTGCCTAAGGCAAAAAATTCCACTTTTCGTGGACTCATCTGCTTGCTCTTACCCTTATGGATAATGACACTTGGGAATTAACTATTTTACTTGCAAATAAAATTCTTATAGGCTCTAGATGGTTATTCAAAACTAAATTTAAATCTAATATTAGTATTTATAAATTCAAAGCTAGATTGGTTACAAAAGGATATTCACAAAAAGAGGGAATAGATTATGAGAATATATTTGCACCTATTTCTAAAATAAATAATATTAGGCTCATGATTGCACTTTGCTACTAAGTTTAATTGGGATTTACATCAAATGGATCTTAAGTCAACATTTTTGAATAGTGATTTAAAATAAGAAATATATCTTATTCAACCTAAAGGCTTTGCAAAGAAGGGGAAAAAACATTTGGTATGCAAGTTAAAGAAAGCATTGTATGGTCTCAAACATGATCCAAATTTGTACATAAAGAAAGATGAATATGGGAATGTTGTTTTGATTTCATTGTATGTGGATGAATTAATTGTAACAATAAGTGCTATAAAGTTGATTGATGAAATCAAAATAGAGTTATCATAGGCATTTGAAATGAAGGACCTTGGTAAAATGTATTATTGTTTAGGAATTGAAGTATGGAGACAAGATGATAAGACTTTGATTAGTCAATGTAAGTATGCAAAGAAATTGATTCAAAGGTTTAATATGCAAGGTTGCAAATTAATGACTATTGCCTAAAGATTACCACACCAATTATTTTTACTTAATAAACTACTTAAGTTTTATCATTGACTATATATACAAGCTATTATACTTTGGAATAAAAATAGAAACTACATCTAGTTAATAGTTTAGATTTTTGATTATCTGTAATTATCAATATTTTACTAAAATAAATATATGACATGATCTATCAACCTAAATTTTATATTATTCTTGGTTGTGTTGTGAGAATCAAACCAAGAGGAATATGATTGTTGGCTAGTAAATATCTTATCTTAATTATAGTCAACTATAAATCTAAGGGAATGATTACTAAAGTTTACAGTTATATATTATTTATGTTCAATGATTGAAAAGCAAGAACATAATTAATTGTTTCCTTTTCAAGGGAATAAACTACATATAAAATAATTGAAAATTATAGCAGAGATCTATTTATGATAATGGTTTTTATAGAGATCTATTTATGAAGAGACATAAAAAATAATCTAAGAAACACTTTATCGCAAAACTTATGTAATATTTGATTATTTGAAGACTTTTAAAAATATTTTAGTTTCAATCTAGCTCAGAAAGACATCCTCCTCTCACTAGGTATAACCAAAGGTAAAAATCTCTAGATTCAAAAAGTGTCTAAATCTAGCCAAAAATCATTTCAATGTCATCATGCATTATTGTTATTTTATATTGGTGAGTTTTCCACCACAATTCTTTTGGGTACCTCTTAGAATATATAATGTAAGTTTTGAGTCTTGAAGGTACTATCCTTCCCAAAACAAAGTGTTTTTTAAATTGTTATTATTATGTAAAATTTCGCATAAGATATCCCGCCTCTACACACATCCCAAATGTCCAAGTTGACTTGGGTAGAGAATGTGCCTTTTATCACAAATCATAATAGAGTTATCATCCCATTAAAACACTTCTACACAAATTTCTCCATTCATTCAATGTACAGTTGCTATATTAATGACACCTCAATATAATGGATCCAAGAGTGTGGAAGGATAGCATTTGAGGTTCAAAATAAGTGTGGTAAAGTCTCATAAAAATTAAAAAAATCATATCAATATTTTTAAGAGTTGTATAACATTGAATAGCCAACTAATTATATTAAGCCATTAAAATTTGAATATTTTCTATTTGATATTGCTTATAGACTAGTATTATATTGAAAAAGTAACTAAAAATTAATACATTTTGAAAGATTTTTTTTAATACAAGAAGAGATTAATTTTATAAACACACAATATTTACTCCTAATATATTTTGAAATTCAATAAAAATGTGTATATTTTACAAGAGTATCAGATAAGCACTAAAAATGTATATATCAAAGAACTTTGATGCCAAAAATTCCTCTTAGTTTCTTGAGATTAGATTATAAATTATGCATAAAGTTTTAGTTTTTAACAAAGAAATCAAGGTTATTGTAACTACACAATACCCAAAATAGTGATTGCCTAAGTTGATGAGATAAGTTGGTAGAATCAAAACTTTAATATAGTCAGTACTATTGTAGTAGCATATAGAGAATGATAAGTAATTTAAATTTTTTTAACAAGTTTAGTGAAAATGACTTCTTCCACTAATGAATTTTATAGCATTTTGAGTATGAACTTATCTCATATTACTTGATCTATGGACTTACATCATATTTTTTATTTTTTGTTGGCATGAATTGAGCTATGTTTATTCAAAATTAATTGGTTTATTTTTTATTTTGTGTACTTCAATTTAATGTTTGAAGATTTTTTTAATTTTTAATTCTAAGAATTTCTTTTCTTTTTCTTTTATATTTATTGTGAACCTTATATGTTGTATAATCTCATAGGTACAATTGTGGATGGGAGTTTAAAAAAATAAAATAAGTGCACTAGTGGCGAGCAATTTGGATTTGGAAGTTGGAATGTAATGTTAATATTCATATATGGTTCGTATTGTCATAACCCAAATTTATTGCATCTTTAACTATAATATGATAAATTGAATTATTTGGGAAATTCAACATGTTGAGTGGAAAATTTGATACTTTTGAAAAGATTGAAAGAAGTTGACCATTGTTGACTATGTGATCTTTTGAAATATCTTATATATTATTATGATATGAATGTTACTGATGAATCTTGGCAAGTGTGAGTGTGTGCAGTTGCACGATGACAGGTTAAAGGATGAGAACATGGGAACATGGTTGAAGTAGGATCGTTTAGCTAAATCGAACAGTAAGCTAGATGAAATATGGATGCACACACCACAAATGGCATGATGACTTGCATTTGAAACTTCTTGCATATATAGAAGAACATAATTGCATGATTTGAATTGTCCCAACGTTTGTAAATGAATGACTTGTACAAAAAGAAGACTAATGAATTCAAGTTTGAAATTGTTTACTTAAATTTTGTGTTTTGAGAATTTGGAAGAAAACGAAAGTACATATTTTAAAGAATGATTAAAAATGTTAAGAATTTCATTATATGAAATTAAGTAAAAGTCTCTTTTTGTACATATATATAGTATGCTCAAAATGAAATAAAACTCTTTATTTAGTTAAATGTTGGCATATGGAACCCATAAACCTCTTTGAATGAATATATATATATATATATATATATATATATATATAGCAGAGCAGATAGAGAAGAGTGAGAGCATATATATAGATATAAGCATATATATATATATAGTATATATATACATATAAATATTACAGGTGGCAGGCATATATATATATATATATATATATATATATATATATATGGTATGTATATATATATATGTATGGCGGTATATATATGTATGTCATATATGCAAGTATATATGTATATATATATATATGTATATATATATATGTATGTATGTATATGTATATGTATATATACATATACATAGTTATATTCCTTTAATTTAAAATTTGATAACCTATATTACCCATGTCAGACTATTTGAATTCAAATGGAAATCATGAGAAAACCCACGAAGATCATGGTCTGCCTTAAGCATTAAGGTGATATTTGAATCATGAGAGTGGGGCGGCAATAATCAATGTTGGTTACCATTCAAAAATAGTCGATAGTGGAGGGCAGTAAAAGAAAGAAAGTTGCTAAACTGGGGGAGATATCAGTGAAACACTCACAGTGATCAAGTGGTGGTTTTGAAGCCTTAAAGGAAAAAGCTAAAGAAAATCTTTGATACCAGAGGTAATTGGGTGATTTTTCAATAAAAATGTTGCTCTTCATTCCATTTTACCATATTTCTATTTTCCTATGCTAAATTGAATTGCTATCATGTCGATTCATTGTGTTGAATGAGTTTTTATCATTGAGAACCCTGTGTATTATACTTGAGTTGCATATTCATTGGCTTATACACATGGCTCTATTGTTCCTATACCTGGGTCAGCGAATGCATGTAACGGCCATGGCTCATATGGTTGAATGTAATAAATATTGTAAGATTTAAGTCATTGGTCTAGTGTTTAGGAAGCATGTTTTCCCAGAAAAAATCTCTTCACAGGGCTATCGGGATTTCCCAATAGACCTATGAATAAAGCATTGTGTTGTGTAAATCAATGCCACCCTTTATGGGTAGGCCAAATCTCTCTCTCAGAATATTATGATGTATATTTTATGTTGCTTATTATTATTCTTTTAATGGTCACCCATTCAGGGCAAAACCATTACCTACAATTCCTTACATCGAAGGATATGTCAAAGCTAAACTTGATGTCTTGTCGTCTTGGGCGACAGTGGATCTTTGTCACCATACTATGAAATGTGTATTCTATTGTTTTCTTGTAGACCCAAGAATTAGTTTGTGTAGTGATTGCATGGTTTCATAATGCTTAGTCCTTAAAGGATAGAGGTTGAAAGATTAATTTGATATACTTAAATTTCTTGCATGTTATGTACAGTTAACCAACATTCATCACGAACAACTCTCAAGCGCCCTTGGGATGATTACCATATAGCCAAGGGTAGGTTCTTAAGGCTACGGCCTCGGCCACCCTATTTGAACAATAGTATGTCACTTTTAGAACGACAAAAATAATTCTAGATAAGTTTGAATGAGAGTTTCATCTCGAGCTTGAAGGATTTATATTGATTTCTAAACATTTTAGTAATACTATTAACAGTTAGCAGGCCATTTGAAATCTTTTAAATATTCCTTACAAAAGTTATTATTAGTCTTGTTGGGTCCTCTATTTGCATGAAAGTTTATATACATATGTTTAGAATGATATGTTTGTATCAACAAAGCAAGAGAAACTTGGATCTGTATCTTTAAATCATTTCAAATTGCATCGTTTCATTTCAAACTATAACAATTAGCTATAAACAACATTGTAATAGTGGAAATAGTGAATGTTCTATTATGATCTACACCAATGAGTTATAAATTGTGAGCGCTTTACTTGAAACAACATTGTTCTGTATTTGTTTAGCTGAAACAACTTTGTTATGTAAATGAATAGCTTGGAACAACATTGTATTGTGTTTGTTTAGCTGAAATAACTTTGTTCTATAAATGAATAGCTTGAAACAACATTGTTTTATATTTTCTTAGCTAAAACAACATTGTTCTATAATTGTTTAGATGAACAACATAATTTTGTATAAACATTGAACATATTAGCATTGTTTCGTAACTGTTTAGTTGGAAACATCATAGTTTCGTAATTGTTTAGTTGGAAACAGTGTAGTTTTGTACTATTTTGTTGTAACCAGTGTTGATCTATCATAATTAGTATGTGATCATTTGTGAACAACATTATTTTGTTATAAACTATGATTATTTAGTTGTAAACAACAATAGTAAAGGTGTGATTTCATTAGAACAGTTTGTTATCATAGCATGGTTGAAACAAACGACATAACAGTATGTAGGAAATTGTTCAATCAGATTTGTTCTTATGATCCTTATTTCATGTAAAATGATAGAAAAAATGATATGTTGAATCATTATTTGAAAGATAGAAACATGATCTATTTGTTTTAAATTCAGAATGTATGCACAAATTTATAACTTAAGCAAGCACATATATGTGTATGCATGTAGACCTTTGTCTGCGTACATACACATACTTGTGACATACCTTCTTTAGTTACATGTATTTCTTTATTCTTAAAAGAATACTTAGATGTGATGAAGTAATCTAGTGACATGTGCTTTCAATGGAAGGATAATGTTTGATCAATTTCCATTAAGTTTATTTCTGAATTATAAATTGAGTAGAACAACAACACCTAGTAGACTAGAGCTCCTAAGGGGAGATGTTTCTAGTAGGTAGTTAGTTGTTATGTGATAACTTGATGTTGGAAGTTACCTTCCAGGATGGGTGCCAAGATGGAGTTCAGAGAGTAGGTTTTCTTTACCATAACCTATTGTTTGTTGTTGCAACAATATTTTTATGCTTGGCTAAGCAATTTTGTTCATTATGTGTGTATGGACAATGTGATGACACTCTCTGCCATTCGTAGCATAGATCTTGCATTCTCTTTTATAACTTATAGATAGAAATGCATGTAACTAATGTATGGGTATGCACCAGATTCCACCTTCCAAATTGTTCTCTTGCTAAAAAATTTGTGTAGGGTCGGGTATTCTTCAAGTTGGAAGAATTTCAGGGAAGTGTAAGCTTCGTGTTTGGGCAGTAAAATGCTTCAACGATGTTCTCATCCACCAGTGGAGGTCAGCATCAAGAGGTACCTTAGATGTATCCAAAGACCATTTAGTTTATGATGTAACTTGATGTAAAACCTTTATGTAATATTGGTACATTTTATTGACTCTGTGGCCTTAAGAGCTAAGCCAGACTTGATATTGTAATTGACTTTCGAGTTGAATATATATACCTTTACTCATTTTAATTAGACATGTGTTGCTATGATTGACTATAGCTTCTTAGTTATGTCTTTTTAATTTTAATATATTCATGTGTCATTGCAATAATAATTATTTAAGTAATAATTTACAATGGGTTATTACATTTGGTATCAAAGCTTAGGGTTCAACTCTAGGCATTTTGAGTCTACCATAGTCTTGACTATGTTGGAATTGTGTGCCTCAATCTCACAGGCTGAAACCTCTGAGTAAGCATGGTCGTTGTGACTGTTGAGATGTTTGGCCGATCTGCTAGTTGATCTTGAACTATCGTTGTGACCTCTGGAATGTCTTGGCGATCGGTATAACCTAAATCTTTGGTGTAACCTTGGACAGTCAGAATGATGTTTCGACAACGGTAGGAAGTCTGGCCGATATCAGCGTGACCCTTGGTCTGCCTGGCCAATGCAGTAATCAGTATGACTTGTTCCTATCGGAATGTGTCCTAGCAATGGGAGATGTCTAGCCGACGAGATACTCTTATTGGATGTCAGGGAGACTCTTGGCGAGGGATGTCATCAGTGTGACTTGTTGTGTTTGGAGTGACCCTCTCCCGAGAGTGTTGGTATGGCCAACGGGTCTACTTTCGGTGTGAGTTGGGACTTTGGTGAAACCTTTCTCCGATGTATATTGTCTTGCCGATAAGATGTGAGTTGGTGCCCCCGTTGATTGTCGATGTGACTCTGGCCGATGATCTGCATCGGGGTGACTCAAGGCGAAAGACAGATCAGAGTAACATGAAGGCTCGTTGGAACTCTTAGCGAATGTGGAAGTCTCGCCGACGGGTGTATTGGACATCAATATGACTCCTTAACTCGTTATGACTCTCACCGAATAGCGATAGTCTCACCGATGGGAATGTTGATGTGGATGTGAGTTTTGAACATCGGTATGACCTCTCACCGAATAGCGATGGTCTTGTCGAATAGTGCTACATGTGGTGGTCATCGATATGACATCTTAGCGATGTGGTTTGTCTCGCTGACTCCTTTTGAACTCGGTGTAACCTCTTGCCGATAGTGATGACTCTTGGCGATATCGACGGTTGGGCTTTGTGGCATCGGGGAGACAAGGTTAGTGTCTCACCAACATGCGACACAGGGTGAACGTTGTTGACTGATTGGAAGACTGTCCTACATGGTGTGACTTGGACCTATCAGAGAGGGCAGAATGTGAACCATTTGTTGCAACCGTTTCTGCATGGAAGACGAACTGTTTGCGAGGAAATGAAAACAACTATGTTCTAGTGAATTGTTGTGTTCGAAATAGGAGAGTGATAGAGTGAAGGCCGAATGGTTGGCTGGAAGTTCGAGGTCATGAGGTCGAAACAAAGAAAAGATCTAGAGGCAGGGTTATGCTGCCAAAATCTCTCCTGATCAAGAATTGAATACCATGGTCCATCTCTCATGTCGGTTTGTACTTTATATTGTTGAGGGAATTGCAACAGTGCGAAGATTGTTTGGTTTGAGAGGTTGATCAAGAAATGTATAGAGGGAGAGTTTGCTACTAGGATTGTTTCCAAGATGAACAAGATGTAATCTCTAAAAAGGCTACGAGCCTGAAATTGTATTGTAACCTTTTGTCACCGAATAATACAATGGCTCAAACTTTGGAGGGTGGGGTTTTTTACCCAAAAGGGTTTTCCCAACGTAAATTTGTGTTCTAATTTTTTGTCTTATCTTTCATCTATGTTGGTTCTGTTTCTAGAATCTGTTATTGCTTGCTATTGAATTTACATGTGCTTCTCTCAGAAGGATTAATGTGGGAAATGAACTGTGTTTGTTTCCGCTTTAGGACATAGTTGTACATGTCTTTGAGGCAATCTAATCGGAATTAAAGTTACCGAAGGCACTACTGTTCTTGGAGGTTTCTCTGAGATGCCCTAAATTTCCCTTTCAAGTGGTATCAGAGCCTTCTTTTGGTTGTTGGTTCTGGGTATTTCTCTTGTGAAGATTTCTGAGTTTGTTAGGCTGGAGGAAATCTGGAGGAATTGTCTGATTGATTGATCCTTTGGTTAGTGGAAGTCTTACGATATTCAAAGACAGCATGCAGCTTGAAGGATGGTGAAGATGGAGAAAAGGGAGTTGATCATGTTGTTTTGTTGTGTTTTGTGTCTCCTGGTTAGTAGCAGTATAACCTTAGTGTATGAGGTGGATTTTCTTGCTTTGTGGTTGTGTAGCAGTAAAGCTTTCATATTGGGTGTCTGTGTGAGAGGCTCCTTGATGATATGGAGAAGTATTTCCTGGTGTTGGAGGGCACTATTTCCTATTAACCTTGAATACATAAAGGCTATGGAGTTAATCATTAGTTGATTTGCAAGCTTATGAAATAGTCTATCTCTTTCTCAGATGCATGTACACGTTTTACACGGTTAAGCAAAACTTGTGGTTATGTGGAGTTGTTGTTAAGCTATTTTCTAGACCCTAGCTTTTGGGGTGTTGCTAGATGAGATAGTTGTAGTTTTGCATGCATGCTTTGTGCATGGTTTGAGGAGGTGTGATTTCTTCTCTCCATGGGAGTGTTGGTACGTGATTTTTTAGTTGTATTTATGCATGCATGCTTTGTGCATGGTTTGAGGAGTTGTGATTTCTTCTCTCCATGGGAGTCTTGGTACGTGGTTTTTTTCACTCAGCATTCTTGTGGTGGTGCTTGTGGGTTCCTTAATTATGGTGCTCGTTGTGGACATGTTTGGAAAATTAGGTTTGGTGTGATCTGGTGTTTGAGTCATGTTGTCTACATGGTTATTCTCTTTGAAATCTCAGTGTTGCAGTTTCCAATGCGATGATGGGTTTACATGTTCGATGTTTGTGATCTACGAGTTATGCAGTTGGTGGATTAGCTACCCATTGGCTGCAGTGAGATAACTTGGAAGTGGACTGTCTTTATCCACGAGGTTGATTCATTGCTGGTGCAAACTTGTTAGTTGGCCTTGTCTGTGGTCACTTGTGCATTGGTGTGATTGCTTTGAGATGAGAGGATGGATATTGTTGAGTACCTGAATAGTTGGTTATGGGAACCTAAAGTAGGTGGTCATGATGATTGGAGAGCTTGGATGTCACGTCTCAATGGGAGCTTTAGCAGTAACTGTGGGTTCATCACATGGTGGTGAATGGTCTTCTTTAGTGTTGCAGATGTTTCAAGGGGGAGCTTTTAGATCCTGTTTCTGCAGAAGGTTTCTTTCGCATTTGCATGGACATTATTTGAAGATGTGCAACATCTTGGATCCATGGAGGATGCTTGGATTCTTTGACTGAGGTGTTGGTGGTGCTTGATAGGTGATGTTGGTTTTGAGTTTGTCTGCTTTATGTCATGGTATATTCTTGGTTATGCACTGGAGTGTTGACATTGTGCATTATACTTGAGACCATGGTGAAGTCACTTAGAGCATGGTATCTCCTAAGGGGGATGTGTAGATCATGGTGTCATGATAAGTTCTTGATTCAGATGATTGGGGCTTTGACAGTGGTCTAGTAATTATTTGTGTATTGGGTGCTTTGATTATTTGCTTGATACTTCATGATAGTGCAGTAATGCAGTTGAAATTTAGCATGAGATGATCGGTTGCTAGTACTCATGGATACATGAAGAATAAGGTGAGGCTATTTTTCTCTTATGAGAGAAGTGTTGTTGATTGGTATTCTTGATGAAGTTTTTCATCAGAAAGTCTGAGAAGCCTACACCTTGGTTGAACGTAAATTCAATAGAGACCTATGAGGAGATTGCTCTTGATTAGTCTTGATGAATTGTATATCTTGAAGGAGTATTCTTGTTCCCACTCTTGGTCTACTCGGTAGTCTATCTGAGAGGTATTTGGCCCATTATATCTTTCAAATGTGTTTTATGTTCACTTTCATGATATGGATCTTGAATTGTTGTTTAATGGTTCTGGAGGATTCATAGTGGAAGATGTACAACTAGTTTATCTCCTTGAGCTTTTGTGTTATGTTATATACTGATGAGAATTGGTAGGAGATGATGTATGGGCTGATTTCATGAAATGGGAAATGAAGTATTTTGGTCTTCTTTGAGAGGCTTACATCCATGTTGATTACATGTTTTTAAAGTTGGTTTGATCTTGGTGATTGAACGGTTGGATGTTGTTAAGGATTTTCTTTTGGGATGTGAAGGAGATCATTCTTGACATCTGGCTGTTAGAAGTGTATGTAGGAGGATGTTCTATAGAAATATGATGTGCAGAGTTTCTCTCTTTGGTCTTGGTTTACCTCCTAGATGTTTGGTCTCACATTACATTGGTTTGAGGTTTGGTTGGAGCTATAGTGATCACTTTCTTGTGGTCATATGTTTTTCACTCATGTTCATGGGTGATGACATGGAGGTTCTTAATCCTTTTTCCTTTGATTGCATGTGGAGAACTTGGGAGAACTATGATGACTTGTGGTGAGAGAAATGTTTCTTGTCACAGTTTGTTGTAGGTTGTGTGTATCATTGTGGATATTTTTGGTACTACATGGTTACACTTTCTATGTGTTGTTATTGGTAGACTTGGTATGTCTTTGATCTTTCAGATTTGGAATTACTCGGACAGTGGGAGTTCCTATTGTGTTTTGTCTTCTTCGACTGGTTGGCACTTGGAGCTTGTATTTGTTGTTATTGAGTTCGTTATGGTTTGGCATGAGTTTACTAATGTTGATACCTTTTAGGTATGTGGGATTGGATGGAATAGCATGAGTTGTGGGTGCTATTTTCAGTCGCATGGGTTTATCAATTGGATGGAAGCAGTCAGTCTGATTGTTGTTCTAGCTGGTGTCTTCTATCTTGTTTTTGGAGAATTACTTCACTGTTGTGTTTTGTTTGAGGATTTGAATTTGATATTACTTTTGTATAGCGTTTGAGCATAGTGAAGTGGTAGCAGTATCCTGTTGATGATATCACTGGGATATTTTGCTTGTGTTTGTTGGACTAGTGCTTATTCACCTTGGCTTGTATCTTTCTTCCACATGTGGCATGTTGGAAGATGACAGGGTTTGTTGCCTAAATGGTGGACATCTTGGATGTTGGTGCAGAATTCTTGATGGAGCATGAGAGAATGTTTGAGGTCTATATGGTTTCCTGGAAGGCTATGATCGGTTGCATTTCGGTTGCTTTGTTGGACAATGAGTTGCAATTGGATACCTGGTCTTTGTTGCAGATTGTCTGGTGGACTGTTATCTGTGGAAACTTGTTGGTCGGATGTCTTGAGTGTTGCGGGGTCTAAACTGGTGGAGCTTGTGTGATCTTAGTTTCTGAGTGCTTTGGAGGTGCCTGTGTGATCTTCGTCAAGTGGGAGATTGTTGGAATTGTGTGCCTCAATCTCATAGGTTGAAACCTCTGAGTAAGCATGGTCGTTGTGACTGTTGAGATGTCTAGCTGATCTGCTAGTTGATCCTGAACTATCATTGTGACCTCTGGAATGTCTTGGTGATTGGTATAACCTGAATCTTCAGTGTAACCTTGGACAGTCGGAATGATGTTTCGATGATGGTAGGAAGTCTAGCCGATATCGATGTGACCCATGGTCTATCTAGTCGATGCAGTAATCGGTATGACTTGTTCCTATCGGAATGTGTCCTAGCGATGGGAGATGTCTGGCCGATAGGATACTCTTAGTGGATGTCAGGGAGACTCTTGGCGAGGGATGTCATCGGTGTGACTTGTTGTGTTCGGTGTGACCCTCTCTCGAGAGTGTTGGTCTAGATGACGGGTCTGCTTTCGGTGTGAGTTGGGACTTCGGTGAAACCTTTCTCCGATGTATATTGTCTTGCCGATAAGATGTGAGTTGGTGCCCCCATTGATTGTCGATGTGACTCTGGCCAATGATCTGCATCGGGGTGACTCAAGGTGAAAGACAGATCGAAGTAACATGAAGGCTCATTGGAACTCTTAGCGAATGTGGAAGTGTCACCGACAGGTGTATTGGACATCGATATGACTCCTTAACTCGTTATGACTATCACCGAATAGCAATAGTCTCGCCGATGGGAATGTTGATGTCGATGTGAGTTTTGAACATCGGTATGACCTCTCACCGAATAGCGATGGTCTTGTCGAATAGCGCTGCATGTGGTGTTCATCGGTATGACATCTCAGCGATGTGGTTTGTCTTGCCGACTACTTTTGAACTTGGTGTAACCTCTTGGCAATAGTGATGACTCTTGGCGATATCGACGATTGGGCTTTGTGGCATCAGGGAGACACGATTAGTGTCTCACCGACATGCGACACAGGGTGAACATTGTTGACCGATTGGAAGACTATCCTACTTGGTGTGACTTGGACCTATCAGAGAGGGCAGACTGTAAACCGTTTCTGCGTGGAAGACGAACTGTTTGTGAGGAAGTGAAAATAACTATGTTCTGGTGAATTGTTGTGTTCGAAATAGGAGAGTGATAGAGTGAAGGTCGAGTGGTTGGCTGGAAGGTCGAGGTCATGAGGCCAAAAAAGAGAATAGAGAGAGGCAAGGTTATGCTGCCAAAATCTCTCCTGATCAAGAATCAAATGCCATGGTCCATCTCTCATGTCGATCTGTACTGTATATTGTTGAGTGAATTGCAATAGTGCGAAGATTGTTTGGTTTGAGAGGTTGATCAAGAAATGTATAGAGAGAGAGTTTGCTACTAGGATTGTTTCCAGAATGAACAAGATGTAATCTCTGAAAAGACTAAGAGCCTAAAATTGTATCATAACCTTTTGTTGCTGAATAATACAATGGCTCGAACTTTGGAGGGTGGGGTTTTTTTACCCGAAAGGGTTTTCCCCATGTAAATCTGTGTTCTGATTTTTTGTCTTATCTTTCATCTGTGTTGGTTATGTTTCTAGAATCTGTTATTGCTTGCTGTTGAATTTACATGTGCTTCTCTCAGAAGGATTAATGTGGGAAATGAACTATGTCTATTTTCACTTTAGGACATAGTTGTATGTGTCTTTGAGGCAATCTAATTGGAATTAAAGTTACCGAAGGCACTACTGTTCTTGGAGGTTTCTCTGAGATGCCCTAAATTTCCCTTTCAGACTAGGGACAGTTGACCCTTGACCAAATTTAGTTGTCTTGAGAATTGACTGAACCTAGAATGAATGCAAACATGGGAAGGTCAAAGGTAGAATGAAGGAAAGGGAAAACATTTAGGACCTAAAATAAGAAAGCCATAGAGGAAGAAAGCACTAAGAATGAGGTTCACCTGGAGATCCTCGATGAAGAAACTCTAGCTCAAGCCCTTACACAACTTAAGCTAGAAAGAGGCAAGAAGATTGAGGAGAAGTGAATACCTAAGATCAAAAGGCTCTCTGCAATTAGGGACTGGCCTCTAGGGTGTGGATCCAATGCACCCTTGTTAACTAAAGAGGAAAAGGAAAGCCTATGTGCTCAACCATCCTCTTCTATGAAACTTGATGTAAATTCAAATGAGGACCTAGAGGAATGTCCTCAATTTGATGATAAGAAAACCGAATGATTTAACAAGAAGCTTTGTAAATAATATCTATTGTCGCATCCTTATTATAAATAAAACAAGATGATATTTTTGGTGTGTTCAATGAGGAACTCCAAAATATGTTTTCAATGCTTGTATGTGTATGTCCTTGATGGATAAGTGATATATGCATGTGTATGTAATGAATTGTAGAATTAGAATGTTTATTCGTAGAACCTAGTGTTAAGATGCAATAGACATGAAATGTGATGCAGGTTAATTGTAAGACATCATGGTGACCTCCAAGAAAGAGACAAGTGCAAGTGGCCTAGAAAATGGACCAAACAAGAGACTGGAATAGATTCTAGAGCCCCTGAATAGGAAAGAGGCTCGCATGGATGACCTAGAGAAAGAGGCTCGAGTGGCATGCAAGGATCGAGACCACAGGAATGCAGAACTCAATCAAGGAGATAGTGGTTCAGGAGCAAGCCCTTGAGGTCGAATTGAGGAAGATCTTGGAAAGGATCTCAAAAGAGTTTCCCCACTTAAGTTTGATGGCAAGGCTATCGGAGCAAGAGCGGAAGCATGGATTATTGAGTTGGAAAAATATTTTGGGCTTTGAAATGTTTCTAACCAAACTAAAGTGGCATGGGTGCAACATATCAGCTCTCAAGTGAAGCAGCGACTTGGTGGGATAATGAGAAATTAGAAAGAAATCTTCAGCCTGTGAAGATCACTTGGGAACTTTTCCTTCAACCTCTTTGAAGAGATGGTTACCCCAACTTTTCTTCAACAAGAAGGTGACAAATTTTTAAAATTTAACCTAGGGGAACATGACTATGATTTAGTATTGGGAAAAGTTCACCAAATTGTTAAAGTATGTGCCTCGGTATTAGGGAGATGAACATTTTTGTATCCAAAAATTCATAATGGGACTAAGACCCCACATAAGAGCTGAATTGGATATGCATGATCCTCTTACCATGAATTAAGTCTTCCAAAAAGCTACCAAATAGGAACAAAAGCTACATCAGTTATCCAACCTCTATAGAGATTCAAATCCTAAGTCGTAGTATGGGAAAAAGAAATTTTATAGAGGGGACAAGAGCCATCAAATCCATAATCTCAAGAGGGGAAGTGAGACGCAGGAGAGTGGTAAAGATGGTAACAATGCAAAGAGTAAGAAGGAAACCAAAAACAAGGGTAAAGACAACCAAATGTAGAAGGGATTCAAAGAGGACAAGCCAGGAGGTCGTAAAAGGCCTCATGATGGATGCTAATCCATGTTGCAGTGGATAAAAAACAAATAGAGTATCAAGCCTCACCAATTCAGTTGACAGGTAAGCTCTATTGCTGAATTATCTCTATTTTTAATTGATACTAGAGCTACTGAATGTTTTATAGATCATAGAGTAATTTCCAAGATACTAATTAGACCTAGATACATGGAAAACTCATGGATAATCTAATATGATAATCAAGCAGATTGGAGGGTAGATACCTATCTCTTTTGCAGTGAGTTAGAACTTCCAAAATTCCAAACCCAGATCAACCTATATGTGGAACCTTTAGGATCATATGATGTAATTTTGGGAATAAATTGGTTAACTGAGCATAAGGTAGGCAATTATCTAGATGATTATGGAAACCCAGTTGAGATTTGTGGAGTGAAAAGACCCTTAGAGCTTAGAAAAATTTCTACTATGTGGCTCAAGAAGGCTCATTGAAAGGGGTGTGCAATCTATGCAGTGCATATAAGTAACCCTGACAACAAGGAATCATATTTAGATGACTATCTTATTCTCAAGGAGTTCCAGGATGTATTCCCCGATGAACTCACAAGGTTGCCTCCAAAGCGAGATTTTGACTTCTCATTGACCTTGTACCAAGAGTTGAACCTCAATCTAAAGCACCTTATCATATGAACACCACCAAGCTCTATGAGTTGAAAGCTTAGTTAGTGGAATTTCAAAATAGAGGGATAATTAGACCCAGTGTGTCTCCTTGGGGAGCACTGGTCATATTTGTGAAAAAGAAAGATGGAACCTTACATCTGTGTATAGGCTATTGGATGTTGAATAAGGCAACCATCAAGAACTGGTATCCACTCTTGAGGATTGATGAGTTATTTGATCAGATGAAGGGAGAGACAATGTTCTCCAAAATCGATCTCAGGTTGGGGTACCATCAACTAAGAATTAAGGAAGAAGATATTCCGAAGACCACTTTCCAAACTTGGTATGGACATTACAAGTTCACAAGGGTACCTTTTGGATTGACTAATGCACCAATAACTTTTATGAACCTCATGAATAGTGTATTTAGAGACTGCTTGGATGATTTTGTGTTGATATTTATTGAAAACATCTTAGTCTACTCAAAGTCCATTGAAGAGAATGATAGGAACTTGAGGATAGTCCTTCAGCAGCTAAGGGAACAAAAACTCTTTGGAAAGTTGTCCAAGTGTTCATTCTATCAAGACAGGGTGCACTATTTAGGCCATATTATTTCAGCTAAAGGAGTCTCTATAGACCCTGAAAATATCGAGGCAATCATGGAATGTCTACTACCTCAGAGTGTGTCAGAATTTTTTTAGCTTCATGGTCGTCATAGGATATTATAGGAAGTTTGTGTAAGGGTTTTCCCAAATTTTGTCTCCTATTACAACACTCCAAAGAAAGGGAATGTGATTTGAATGGACCGAGAAATGTGAGTAGGAATTCCAACTCCTGAAGGAAAGGATCACAACAACACCAATGCTGACCATTCTTGATCCTAATGGAAGATTCATAGTAATCATAGATGCTTCAGAAGAAGGATTGGGAGCAATATTAATGCAAGATGGACAAGTGGTAGCATATGAATCAAGGAAGCTTAAGCAACATGAGGTAAACTACGCACCACATGATTTGGAATCAACTACAATAGTTCATGCCTAATAGATGTGGAGGAATTATCTCTTGGGGAAGCCATTCAAACTTAAGACAGACCATTTGGGATTGGCATACATTTTTACTCAACCAAACCTTAATGTGTGGCAGAGACAGTGGTTGGAATTCCTTAGTGAGTACGACTTCAAAATTGAGTACATAGTTGAAAAAGAGAACAAAGTGGTCAATGCTCTTAGTAGACGAATACATCTGACAACCATGGTCTTGACAAGGTCTAACTTGAGACAATAGGTGATACAACATCTACCAAGGGATGAGCACTATGAGAGAGTGAAGAGTGCCCTAGCAGAGAACCCATCACATCATCGGTTTGAGGGGTATGAGATCGAACCGGATGGAATTTTGAGATACCAGAGAAGGATGTATATTCTAGACCTTGGAGAGCTGAGGAAGTTGTTCTTAGAGGAGGTTCATAATGCACCTTATTCAAGACACCCCAAAGTATCCAAGATGATTGCAAAATTGAAAACTTTGTACTTTTGGCCTAAGCTCAAGATGGATGTAGTGAGTACATAGCCAGATGCTTAGAGTGCTAGTGAGTCAAGGTTGAGCATACACACCCAGCTGGGCTATTGTATCCTCATGACATACCTAAGTATAAATGGTAGGTGATCAATATGCATTTCATACAGGGGTTGTCATTGAACAATGTTGATAGGTGTTTTTGTACTTCTCAACATAGGAAATGCATAAGTGTACTACCTCTCTTGAAAGACAACTTCCTACAAACAAGTTGCAAAAAATTATCCCAAGGTCTCTTAGGTGTCAGTTCATGACAATGCTTGGAATGTCTCAATTCGTTAGTGTGATTTGTTGGTAATCATAGGGCAACCTTACATATTGCTAAGTTGGAAGAAGATTGGACCTTAAAATGGAGTCTCTAAGATTTCAAGAGTGATATGCAATTGTTGAAAGTTTAGAATAGTCTCAACTCCATATGCAACATCAAATTTGATCTTTTAGTGATGTTGGAACTTTGCCTAAACTACTATTTCAAAGAAAGGTAAAAAGGGAAAAAGGAGAAGGAAGTTCCTAGACCTAAAACTACTGATGAATAGTGATAATGGAGGATGCTACAGTGGACAACCTTCCTATAACTAAGTTCCACTTAGCCAAAACACATAGTATCATGAAACTAGTGCTATCTTCTAAGGTCTATAGATTTTTCAACTGTTCATTCACCACAAAGCATAAATGAAAGATGAAACTTAAGTACAATAATGAATTTATGTTCAGATTAGCTTTGCATTGTTGTTTACCACCAATAACCAGCAAAAATCATGAACATGGAAAGTATCAACACAATAGCATTCTTTAAAATTAGTGAACAACATCACCTAAGCTACTAAAACTACTTGAAAAGAGCTAGAACAACAAACTAAAGCAATCTAAATCTATCACATTTGAGGAGAAGAATCATGCAACATGAGAGAAACTAAAGAATCCACAAAAATTAATGAATTTCTATTAAAAAATTTGCAACATGTCATTACAACAACTCAACTCTCTCTTTGAAAATAAGAGGAGACCCCTTATTTATAGTTTTCAAAAAGTGAAATGAATGGTCAGGATTGATTTACATTGTGTGGCTTAGATTCATTACAAGTTAGGGTTTCATCTACCCCCAAAATTTACTAATATAAAATACATTCTTTGTCATTTTGCCTATTTTGTCTTGTAGTGGCCTGACACTGTAGCACTTTTCTCTTGTAGTGGCATGCCCTTTGCCTACAGCTATATTGTCAAGAATTCATCTTCTATTATAGGTTTCCCTGCATCCTTTTCGAGAGTGGCATACTCCACAAATTTTCCAATCAACGCCTGGAGCTTGTCCCATTCAAGGATATTAGATTGGAGATTCTAAAATTTAAGTTTCTTAAACCTCTCAATAATCTACTCCCAATGCTTCATGTATTTAGGCATGTCCCAGATGACCTGTTCCAATCAGATGAATTCCCTTGCAACAAAATACATGAAGTTTGACGATAATACATCGACTACCCCTTGTTCCATATTCTTGTGGAAGAGTGGCTTGATCTTCTCAGGGTCTAATTCTAAGGCAGCCATGTCATAATCAGTCATCATCTTGAGATAGTCTTCATTATCAATTTGATTCTTTGTAACCCATTAGAGGTCGAGCTCAACATCTAATACGACTCCCTTCAATACCTCCTTTTGATGATCAAGGCCCATTTTCTAGATCTCTACGAGTCAGTGGTCATCTTTAACAAGCGCCAGTTCTTTTTCCCATGTCCCTTCTGGCAGCTTAAGCATGCTCTTGATCTTAGGATATGTAATCCTATAGAGTTCAATGAACCTATGGTGCATCTTTTCTATGTCTATAATTTGCTTTTGTAGATCATAAAACTTGTTTATCATCTAGGAAGCATGTCATATTCCCATGTCACCATTGTATAACATCCATCAGAACCAATCTGTGGTAGCCTTGGACCAATTCTTCATCCTCTCCATCTTGAAGAGCTCATATTGAGAGAGAAGTTGGGGCATAGAAGATGTAGTCGGGGCTTCCTCAGTTGACTTCCATTGCTGAATGTAGGCAGTGAGGTTCACCACTTGTGCCTTTAACTCTTCCTTGGAAGATTGATCTTTACTCATATGTTGGACAATTATATCCACTGATCCCTAAAATTCATCAATCTTCTACTCCCATGTAGTAGTGCCTAAGTTGATGGTAGAGACATTATAGCTAACACCCTCTCTTTTATCTATCACTAGAGTGTCTATCTACACAGTCCTCGATCCTGATGCATGAACTATGATGCAGGAATGTAACCTTGGCTTCTTTTCTTTTGGTGTCTTTGTTTGTGCCCTAGCAAGTATAGCTTTGAGTCGAGACTTTGGATTGGTGAGGACTAGTGTCCTCTTTTATAATTTCTTCTCTAGCCAATTAGACATTTGAGGTTCCCCTTTGGGTGACTCATGGTCACCTTCCTCCCTTTGCTCATATTGGGGTTGCTTTTCCTCGTGACCCGAGGTTATTTTCTCTTCTTCCTCATCTGAGTCTTGAATCAATATAACCTTCTCCTTATCCGACTCAGTGGGAGAAACGTTCTCCGCAGTGACACCTTATGTTTGTGGTGCCTCCCTCGTTTCTTCTTTGAGCTCCATGTGAGGCTCTAGCCTGGGACTTTGCTTTGTTTCAGCTTCACCTTCTTCTTCCTCCTTTTCCTCTTTCTCAAAAAGTACTTCCTCTTCTTGAATAGGACCTTGGTCTTGCCCAATTAGTGGAGGCCCCTCAAGTACCTCCACATTAACTTTTGTATTTGTCTCTCTCTCTTCAAGAGGTTGCCCCTCTGATTCAACTTCTTCTCCCACATCCTTGAGATGTTGGGAAATCTCTTCATCAAGCTCCTGATCAATAGTCTCTATGATGTATCTTTCATTAAGAGCTTTAGTGTCCTCTTCCAAAGATTGTGACCCTTCTTCATCAGTTGCCACCTTGTCCACACTTAGGCCTACTCTGCCCTTGGGGTGTTCAAAGTAGTCATTGTTGAAAGGATCTTCAAGTTCTTCCATTATCCCCTAAGCAACTTCCCTCTATTGCTTCTCAATTTCTTCTAATATTTGCATGGTTGCCTCCATCCTCGGTGGCTCTATGGGTGGTGGAGGAATAGGTAGGCCAACAATGATCTTAGCCATCAGGGCTTAGACAATGGGATTCAAGATTACTCCTGAGAGCTCTACAAGTACTTCTTACATATATTTAGAAAAAGCATTAGGCAAGGTAAGAGGAGGCATAGTGGTCGTGGTAATGGAGGATACCGCAGTGGAAAGGGTAGGAAATGGTGGTGGTAGTGAGGCTGATGATAATGGGGATGTCATGGTTGAAGAAGAATCTAGCACCATAATGGGGATCGTTAGAGAGGCAGAATTGAGGTGGATGGATATGTCCACAACAGGCAGAGAGGAAATTGGAAATGCCTGAGAGATAGGGGTGGGGGAGTGGCAACGACGATGGTCATGGCCAAAGCAGAGGTAGGTGGTGACTTTGGTTGCTCAGCCTCTTCTTCCCCTTCATGTTGGGGATCCTCCTCAATTGTTGGCATTTCACTTATTCCTCCCAATTTCTTCACCTTCTTTGAGGTCTTTCCTTCTAATGCCTTCAATGTATAAACCTTATGCTTAGGTTGGTGCTTAGATACCTCTTTTATCTTTCTTGACCTTGTTGCTGGAGGATATTTGGGGGCTTCTTCAGTTGGGGCAGCAGTAGCCCCGCTATTTGTCTCGCTCTTGATCTCATCTTCAAGCTCACCATATGTCAATACGGCTCCTTGCAACTTAAGCTAAGCAATTTGGGAATCAACACAATCGTCACAATGTCAAGGTCATTGACCTTTTCTTCACTCCAGTCTATTAGGGGAAGCGGCAAGTTAGCAACTGCATTGAATCTGGGATCCACGAGGGTGTCCTCCTCTTCCATGATTTGATCTAGTACGAGGGAAAATCCTGATTGACTTAACAAATTGGGTGGTCATCCACATATAATGTTGCATGCATACTTCTTTGTCATCAACACAATTGCAATGTGGGGCCGGTGAGTAAAATCTTCCCAACCATCTTCTTCAATTTTCCATATGGATCTAACCATGGTTGAACTATGTAGTGATCCAAATTGTACTCTATTATCTCCTTCTTTGAATATTCTATGCACTGGGCCGTGAGGATAGAGTACTATGAACAAGAGAAAATACGTGTTAAAAATGAGCAACAAACAAAAGAGTGCAAACAACAAATATAAACACCCTACATCTCAAGATTGGCCTAGTTGGATTCAAAAACAAAGTAAAGATAACAAATTGAGTTGATTTTCCTTGTCTTGAATCGATCCTTTGGTTGGTCCTTCAATCTTTGATGTAGTGTATGCTCCTTTGATGGCAAGAGATACAAGTGTGGGATGCAAGATGAATGGAAAATAGGTGATAATGCATGCAAATGCAAGTATTTGCCTAAGTATGGCTCAAGAGCAAAATTTGCAAGAGTTTGGCTAGCACAATGATCTCCTCCCTAAAATGAGAGAAAAGAGGGGGAAAAAGTATTTATTAAATTAAATGCTTTGGAAACCTTATGTAGGATATGAAATATTAATTAAATGAATGATTTAATTAATACCGGCAAGGAGGATGAAGTAGATGAGAAAAGGGATGGTTAAGGAGACACCTTTGACCATATGGAAGTAGTCAAATTTAGATGTCTACATTTTTCGCCTCTTCGAAACACTATTAGGATAATAGGGTTTAGAAGAAAATATAATGCAGATGACTCTATAGAGGAAGCAAACAAAAAAGAGATGCCCCAGCATGGGAGAGTTTGTATGAGCTGCCCAAACAGAGGGAAATTAAAGGGGATGCCCCAGTCTCACAAAAGAAGGTTTATGGCGACAGATTGGGAGAGAATGGTAGGTAATGGTAGGGTATGCCCCCTCGAGAAGGCAGATGGGGAAAAAGGGTCCCGAGCAACTTCTCGAAAGTATCGAGTGGTATATGTTGTTGGAAAGAGCACAAAAAACCAAGAAGGTCGACGTTTGAACAAAGTCAAACGAGTATATAGTGTGCAAATGGCGGCCCCGGGAAGATAGAGGGTGAAAGAATTAGTTAGGGGAAATTTTGGGTAAATAAAGGAAAAAAATTCCCTTTATTTAGAAAAGGAAAAAAGAAGGGAAAAAGGCCATAAGAGGTAATTTTAAGAATTACCTCTCCTCATTTGGACAGCTGTCAAGTGAGGAGGAGAGGGAGAAAAGGAGAGGCCGAGAGTGAAAGTGCACGATGTTGGAGTACGATAGTGACATCATCCACCGAGGGGACGAGAGATGACGATTCTTCAGTGAGTGTGTTGTGCCATGCCAAGTTAGCTCCAAACCCAACTTTGTGATTTTTGTCATTTCATTTAAGTTTTTCAAAAAAATTGAAAATATGGGTTTTGTTGGGGGAAGGGAGAAAAAATGGGTAGAAGGAAAAAAAAAAAAAGGGATTTTAAGTTCAGTTGGGGAGGAAAATTTAGTCAGGTATGCCCCAAAAGAGGGCCAAGTAGCGGGTGGGAAAAAAAACTAGAGGAGGGGGGGATTTTGCATGGGTCTCATGGAAGAGTGGATCCTTCCGAGCTTGAGCAGGTCCACCCACGTACGGGGGCGAGTCCACCCGTTCCTGGGCAGTTCCACCCATTGACAGGGACAGACCCGCCCGTGCCCGGGCGGGTCCGCCCACGGACGTGGGCAGGTCCACCTGTGCTCGGGTGGGTTCGCCCACGGGGCCCGAGGACCTACCCGGGAGCTAGGGCGAGTCCGCTCGCAGCCGGGTAGGAGCCCCCCCGAGAGCTCAGGCGGATCCGCTTGAGATGGGGTGGCTCCGCTAGAGCTGGGGCGAGTCCACCCAAGGTCTAGGGTGGGTCCGCCCAAGCTAGGGTGGGTCCGCCGACAAATGAGGGCGGGTCCGCCTGCGGGCCCGAGCGAGTCTGCCTATACTTAGGGTAGGGTCATCTGAGGTCTCAAGCGAAGCTAGGGGCTTGGTCGGGGATTCGGGAGGACCGAAAAAAGGGGAAAGATGAAAAGGAGAGGGAAAAGGGAGGAAAGAGAAAGGATACGAAAGGGAAATCTCGGGGCCGGGAAAAAAAGGGAGACAAAATGACGCAAGAGAAAGGATAAAATGACATAGTGGTCATGTCATGGATGCAGGATGTTGAGAGTTTGTAGACATAGGAGAGACGGTCTAAGGTACTGAGGAGATGCATAGCGGCGATGATAGGTGCGGATCATTAGGCGTTAGCAGAGGCAAGACTGTTCCACATGTTATCTTATCTGACGATTAAGGCCGATAGGGCCGTGCTGACAACATTGATAGTGTTGGGACTCGATGACATCAACATTTCATCTACCAACTAGGGGGATGATGGTGACTCTAGAGGACGTATGGCAGATTCTGAGGCTCCCCATAGCAAGGCTTGCGGTTAGAAAATGTCGGGTAGAGGGTGAGGCACTGGACGAGTCTGTGCAGGTTGTATTTGATGATGACGACCTACCGATTCAGCAGTAGCAGTTGGACGTGGATAGATACTTGTCTTGTATGGTACCAGCATTGTCGTTGTACCTAGTGGGGCTGATTAGCGAGATATTGGTGCTAGACTGGAGTGGTCGATTCTTGCATCTCAGATTTGTCAAGATGATTTGTCACATCATCGAGGGATAAGAGGGTAAGTTTGCATGGGGGACCTATATGCTGGCGTAGCTGTACCCAAATATACACGTGATACATTATCGAGAGGTGTTGAGTGTGACACACATCACACTACTACAGGTGTGGGCCTGGGAGCACATCAGGGTGACCAGGTCGATCGTGCTGAGAGCATGAGAGCAGGATGACAGAGCAGCCATAGCTTGGGGATGGGGGGCAAAGGCGGGAGCGATACTACAATATCAAGATGTCAAAGATGTGGATGTGTGGAGGAGATGACTTGATGATGTGCAGGCGAGGATGATAATATGGCGTATGTATATGTTGCAGTGATTCAAGGACTAGAGGGACAATGAGGAGGCACATAGGGGTTACTTCTTTACCCAATGTTATATCATTGGGAGAAGTCTGCATGTAGTGGAGTTGCACAGACTCGATCAGTTGACAAGGCAGTTTGGAGTGAGGCAGGATATTCCCACAGGGTGAATAATATTCTGACGATTGACACGAGAGTGGCCATGGGGGAATGAGTTAGATTTGGATGCAGTGTGGGAGGAGTTGGAGGCACTGCAGTTTGTACCATACCCAGATAGGCGAGAGGGGCTAAGAGATGCAGGGATGATAGATCAATATGGTCAGTGGTTTAGGCGACATCTGCCTCCATGGATTACACCAGTGGTGCTGATTGAGGGGGCACTAGGTTTCAGGTCAAAGGATGAGAGACGACTAAGGGCAGAGAGAGAGGGATAGGGTCCATGAGGACTGTGGAGAGGAGGATGACAAAGAGGAGGACAAGAGGTAGTCAGAGCAATAGAGGATCCTGTGAGGGTAGGCAGGAGGAGGAGATGACGACGTAGAGCCTGAGGAGGAGATGGAGTAGAGGAGGGAGAGGATGAGGCCAGGGTTGCGGTGCAATAGGATAGGGGGCCATAGGTCCAGAGAGAGAGGAGGTAGGAGGCACGTGCATCCCTAGGAGATCGGCAATAGGATAGATAAAGGGAGGCTAAGGCCAGTGGAGAGGAGGGACAAGAGGCAGATGTGGCCACAAGAGGGGAACAACGGCAGAGGTAGGAGGAGGTCGGGGCCAGTGGAGGGTAGGTAGGAGTCCCCGTGGTGATTGATGTGGAGGAGAAGGAGGCATTGGTAGAGAGTGAGGGGTATGAGCCACAGGAGATGGACATTGATGCAGAGGTACATGACATCCCGCCACTATCGACAGCACCACCAAGAGGAGAGGATTCGACAGTGGCATTGAGAGGGACCCTAGAGAGACTGCGACTTAGTGAGCAGCGATTATAGAAAGCAGAGGTAGAGTGAATCATATTAGAGGTAGAGATGAGTGATCTACAAGCACAAATCTCCTGGACCGAGAGGGACTACTCAAATCTGGCCACGATGGTGACAAAGGTAGAGAGGAGATTGTTGAGAGAGAGGGATGAGGCACGAGATGAGGCGATTGACCCACAAGCTGACGTAGAGAGGTTGCGAGCGGAGGTGGCTAGGGAGCATGAGGAGGGGGATGCAGTGAGATGGGAGAGAGATCGTTTGGTGGCGGAGGAGGTGATATGATAGGCTGTTGGAGGAGGGATAGGGCAGGAGCTGACAGAGGTTGGGACTGTAGGAGATATAGAGGGTTTGTGGGGACAACTAGAGCGGTTATGAAGAGAGAGAGAGAGCAGATCTGCACTGGGAGTGGGATGAGCTCAAAGACAGAGTGCACTATTTAGAGCAGATAGTTGGAGATATGGGATTGATGCAGCAAAGAGAGGAGGAGATGCGGTTGTAGATACGCATGCTACAAACAAAGAGAGATGTGGCACAAGCATAGGTACAGGTCATAGAGGCAGAGAGGGATGTGGTACAGGCATGTGCTCAAGTGTTACAAAGTGAGAGGCAGGTGGTAGAGGCAGAGGTTCAGTCTCTTTAGAGAGAAAGGGATGCGGGGATGTCACATGTATCAGGTCTTCAACGAGAGCGAGATGGAGCCGAGTTGAGATTTTAGGCACTTCAGAGGGACAGGGATGCAATGGAGGCTTAAGGACATGCCGCACATAGCGACAGAGATGCTACAGAGGTGTGGATATAGATGTTGCAGAGTGAGTGGGATGCAGCACTGGCTCAGCTGCAGGGTGAGCCCATGGCAGAGGTATAGGGGTTACATGCACAGTTATAGGCTACATAGGTTGAGAGGGATAGGGCCACAGAGTAGGTACAGTAGCTGATATTAGCACAGGAGGCTTGGGGACAGGAGTGGAGAGCCATTAGTGGAGATCGAAACAGGTATAGGCATGAGCAGAATGTCGCGAGACATCAGGTTGGGCAAAGAGATGATTATATGCAAGAGGCGAGTTACTGGAGGTGTGCGTATGAGCATGTCATTCTGGATCCGACGTAGCGCACAACACACTCCATCAGATAGGTACCTCATATGCCAGTACCATCCCAGTTGATAGGGACACGTACTAGAGGGTATAGTGACTATCGGCGGACTCCTTCTCCTTACGGTGGTTACCAAGGGACTCCTACCTGCGATTATCAGGGGAATCCCATGCACAGAGGGCCAATGTCTGACTCTCTACAAAGATCAGATGTGGGTAGCTCACAGTAGAGCAGTTAGAAAGTAGATGACAGGATACCAGTTTTTTGATAGGTACAAGATGGAGGTTTAGTACTTATCGGCAGAGATCATAAGTGATCTACATCTCTGGATTTTGTACTTTATTTGATGATATAGGATGGATATGTAGTGGATTATGCTTGAGACATTATGACAAGATGTACATTGTATTATTTTGATTATGATATGTGATAGCCCTTATTGACACTATGCATTTTTTTTTTGTGATGGATGATTCAATTTATGTATGCACATATATGGGATATTTCATGCTTATGTGGATGGATAATTTGGTTTACGTATGCACATGCTTATGTGGATGGATGATTTGGTTTATGTATGAATACGTATATGATGTTTCATGCTTATGTGGATGGATGATTTGGTTTATGTATGCTCATGTATGGGATATTTCATGCTTATGTGGATGGATGATTATGCATGTATTAATGTTGATAATGCAGGATGATATGAATATTTGGTATGAAATGTAATTAGGATGTATCCAACAATATGTTTTTTGTAGGTGGTAATGCATGTATTATGTGAATGTTAATATGGACATGTATGGGTTAAATGAAACTATGGTGCTTAATCTAATATATCTATGAACTATGAAATATGTTGAATCTATAATGTAATATGAAATATGAATGAAAGATGAGTTCCTACAATGCAAACCTAAGTGTCAATAAGGACTTGCATGGGAATGCGGATAGGTGATAGGTGTACTATAGGTGTGATACCCCACCTGTCAAAAAACCATTAGTACCCTAAGAGGAAAACCAAGAGGGAAAAGAGTCGGTTTTTGCACAACCTAAATCACAAGTCATGGAATATGAACCGGGTTGAATGAAGGGTGCATGTAATGAAATGAAATGCAGTGCAGTCAAGAATGCAATTTTCCATCTTCGGAGCATTTATTTTTGTTATAGCATAAGATACAGAATACCTTGATATGTAAGACCAAGGTGAGTTGGCATCCAATGCCTAAAACAAACTCAGTAAACAAAAATGCTATCTTGACACCCCAAGGTCGTGATGACCTTGGCTGGGCCAGGTATTGGGATAACCACAAACACACAAGGATGCCCCCGCGTAACACGATACCTCAGGGATCTTGGTGGGTACTATGTGGGACAACCGAGAAGACAACAACAAAGAAAAGATCAGGATACGCCCCTATGTTGACGAGTCAAAGCACACCATGATATGATGGATCAAGGCGACCATGACAAGTGATGATAGGGAGCTCAAATGATAAACAAAATCCAAAAGCATCAAAATATCGCAATCAATCTCAAACATCCTTTGCCATAGGATCGAGGGGATGGATGTGATTGATGTGGTTTGCTAGGAAGGATGAATCCTGTTGACACGGATGATGGATATTAAACTAGAATGACCTAGTTCACGCAAGATGTTTTTCATTAACCAGATCTCTTGACACTAGGGGATTTTGTTTTTGAAGAACAAGCCAGACAAGGACACAGACTGACACACCCTACAAACCTAGGGGCTCGGGGGCTAATCAAAGATTAGCCTTGCCTACATGAAAGCACAGAGCCCTCGTAGTTTAAGAAAAGACCATGGATAAAGCAGAAAGAGGACGATGAAGGTAGATGATGGATGACCAACACGGGATGGTCAGAATACCCCAGGTGCAGATCAAATGATCAGCCTTGCATACGTGACAGCGCAGGGGCAATGTAGTTCGACCAAGGACACAACAGGATGAGATCTAGATGGAGACTGACACGATGGGGGGGCTATATGAAGATGCAAACCAACCGACGATCAAACAAATGGAATAAGCTCAAAGTGGGATACTGAAAAGCTCAGGATGAGGGATAGCCAAGATGGATCATCCAATGCTTAATCAAGAGATATACCAAGTGGCCGAGGATGGGATGGGTGAGGATGATAGGGTAGATGAAAGCATAAAATAACTAGAATGCCAGGTAGATAATGATTATGCCCTCTACGAATGATGCTTGTTACCAGGTTTTCACCACCCGTACTTATCCAAGGCACCACTAAAAGTGGTTTTCACCATAGGACGAATTTTTTTCTCTTTAGTATTTTTGGATTTTTTTATTTTTTTATTTTTTTGATAGGTGGGGTTACCAAGCAGACTTAGGTGTAGAACCTCTTTAGATGCATGATATTGATAGGTTCTTCGAGGGACTCTCCTTCAAGGGTAGCAAGTATGTATGCCCCATATCCATATTTAGCAATTATGATATAAGGACCCAACCAGTTTGCCTCAAATTTTTCTTTTTTATCACAGTTCTATTGGGTATGTTGGTTCTCTTTAAGGACAAGATCACCAACCTGGAACTATCGAGGATGAACCTTCTTATTGTAGTTACGCTTGAGGTGGTTTTGGTATGCTTGCAGATGATCATAAGCTTTGATTCTTCTTTCATCAAGTAACTCCAGCTATGCAAGTCGTGCAACACGAGCATCCTCCTCACTGATAAGGTTCTTCAGAGAAATCCTTGGTGATGGGAGCTCAACTTCAATTGGCAAGATGGCTTCAGCACCATACACTAAAGAATAGGGGGTGGCACCTATAGGGGTGCTAATGGAGGTACGATATGCCCAGAGGGCGGGATGAATATGGAGGTGCCAATCTCAACCAATGTTATTGACAACCTTTTTGAGGATGCAGATAAGGGTCTTGTTGGTTGCTTCTGCCTAACCATTACCCTGGGGGTAATAAGGCGTTGACCAACAATGTTGGATATGAAAGGTGTCGCAGAGGTGTTTCATGGCCTAGTTTTTAAAAGGTTTTCCATTATCGGAGAGGATGGTGGATGGGATACCATATCTATAGAGAATATGGTAAAGGATGAATTTTGAAATTTGAGTACCGGTGATCTGTGAGAGCGGCATTGCTTCCACCCACTTGGTGAAGTATTTAGTAGCAATAATTATGAATGTATGGTCATCAGAAGATGGTGGGAAAATCTTTCCAATCAAGTCGAAACCCCATTGAGAGAAGGGTCACAATGTTAGGAGGGGTTGAAGGTCTTATGTTGGAGCATGAATCAAATCCACATGTTGTTGGCAGGGAAGGAATTTCTTCATGAATGCACAAGCATCATGCTCTAATGTAGACCAATAATATCCAACTCAGAGAATCCTTTTGGCCAAATCCATACCATTTGAATGAGCCCCACAAACACCGCTATGTACCTTCGTTAGTGCAATATGGACTTTAGTCTCATTCAAACATCTAAGGAGGATTCCATCATACCCGCGATGATAAAGCGTATCATCAACGATAATGTATTGGGAAGAGCGATGAACGAAGGATATGCATTGATTGTGTGTAAGATCTGGGGGGAGAATATTATCATGCAGATAGGTATATATGTCTTGGTACCATGGGGAAGTGGGACCCACATTGTCGCACACCATGTCAGTCTCAGGGATATCATACGTTGGGATTAAAAGTTGTTCCACAAGGAACTCACACTTTGTTTGATCTTTAGGCATGTCAATCAGGGAGCCAATAGTAGCCATTGCATCAGCTACTTTGTTCTGTGCTCTGGGAATTTGGTCAAATTGTATGAAGGTAAAATATTTCTTGAAATCATCCACCATGCGCTTATAGGGTAATAGCTTATCATCTTTTGTTAGGAATTCATCATTAACTTGCTTAATGACAAACAATGAATCACCAAAGACCCTCAAGTGAGTTATGTGCCATTGCTTTGAAATTTGGAGGCCCATGAGGAGGGCTTCGTACTCAACTATGTTGTTGGTACACGAGAATGTTATCCTAAACAATTTTGGAATGTAATCACCTTGAGGGGTAACTAATAGAATTCTTGCGCCTAACCCATTATGAGTATATGAGCCATCAAAATACAATATCCAGATAGGTGCTTTTGTAACTGTGAAAACTTCTTCATCTGGAAATTCAGTGACTAGAGGGTAAGCATCCACTAATGGTGCCTCGACCAACTGATCAGTTATGACTTGTCACTTTATGGCTTTGTGATCCATGTACTCTATGTCAAATTCACTTAGGAGCATGACCCACTTAGCCATGAGACCAGTTAGAGTGGTTCTAGATAACAGATACTTTAGTGGATCAACTTTTGCTATTAATTTGATTGGATGGTTGAGCATGTAATGTCAGAGTTTCTGTGTTGAAGACTACTGCAAGGCAGGCTTTCTCCATGGGAGAGTAGTTTAATTCATAGCTGACCAGTGTTCGATTGATGTAGTAGTTTTCTCTTTCTTTCGACGATTCATCATGTTGTGCCAACAATGCCCCTAGTACAACTGAAGTGGCGGAGATGTAAAGTAGGAGGGGCTTCCCTGGAATAGGTGGCATCAAGATTGGTGGATGAGCTAAGTATTCCTTGATCTTATCGAAACCTATCTGACACTGTTGGTACCATCTGAAGGTGGAGTCTTTTTTCAGGAGATGGGTGAATGAATGACACTTATCTGCAAGCTGGGATATGAACCGACAGATGGATTGCAGCTTCCCTTGGAGACTTCTTAATTGTTTTAGATTGCACAGGGGTGGCATGTCTAGAATAGATTTCACCTTGGCGGGATCAACCTCAATACCCCTTCGAGAGACTATGAAACCCAACAATTTTCTTGATGTGACACCAAAGACACATTTTTATGGATTTAGTCGTAGCTTGTAATGCTCTAACTGCTCGAAGATCTTCTTCAGGATGACCAGATACTCTACTCAGGTTTTGGATTTTCCTAGCAAGTCATCGACATAATCCTCCATGATAATATGGATGAGGTCATGGAAGATGACATTCATTTCCCTCTGATATGTCGCCCCCGCATTCTTGAGACCAAAGGGCATAACATTGTAACAAAAAGTACCCGAAGGTGTCGTAAAAGCAGTCTTGTGTTGGTCTTTAGGTGCAATTCGGATTTGATTGTAACCAGAGAAACCATCCACAAGGGATAACATCTCATGTCCTGCAGTCAGGTCGACCAACATGTCAATATTGGGCAGTGGGAAGTCATCTTTTGGACAGGCTTTGTTAAGGTACCGGAAGTCTATACAAATCTGAATGTCTCCATTTGGTTTGGCAATAGGTACTATGTTGGAGATCCAATCAGAGTAGTCAATGGGTTTGATAAAATTGGCATCTAGTAGTTTCTCCAATTCCTTCTTGACTAATAATGCTACATGTGGATGCATTTTTCAGAGCTTCTATTTGACAGGCTTGGCATCTGGGCGAACATCCAGATGATGAACTACTAAAGCAGGGTCTAAGCCTGGCATGTCCAAGTATGACCAAGCAAAGTTAATGATACCATCTAGGAGTAGTTGAACAATGACTGAATATTCTTGCTCTGATAAAGATTTGGCCATATAGGTGATCTTAGGGTTTTCTGTAGTACCCAGATTAACTTCTTGAGTTTCTTCAATTAGGATGGATGATCATGTGGATAATTGAGTTCCCACAAGGGGAAGATGAACATCTCCATCCTCCAATGCCTCTTTGAGGTTTTCACTATCGGATGCGTCATTTATTTTTACTTTTTCCAAGTCAGGAAGTGCCTCGGGGAGGTTTTCACTAGATGACCGTTTCTTATTTTTCTTGTTTTTATTTTTGCGACTGGAGCGTTCATCCTCCCCCAATCCCATGAGGTTGACATAGGTATCCAAGGAGACATTGACAGGTGCATTTTCATGTAGGTCCCAATCAATAAGTTCAAGATGGCGAAGGGATAGGCTAATGGTAAAGAAGGATAAGCAATCAAACATGGATGACAGATCCATGTGATCAACATCATCATATGCACGTATGATAGATTCCTCCTTGGGTATGTCTTCCAAGGGACAATTGTCCACAGTAACACTATTAGAGGTATTAGATGATGTTGTAGGGCCTTTCTACTTTTTTTCATAGCTGAGGCCTATATTCCTTGGCAACTTTGATACATCAATAGGTTGCAACTGTCCCTACTCTTCCTTACCTAGGCCTCTGCATTTGTAGTTATACTTTTCTGCAAACTTAGTTGACCAAGGGTATACTTCTTGAAAATATTCCTTTAGAGGTGGATTCGGTTGGGGTTCTTCACATTATACCCACTGACTGATATCTTCTTCTGGTGCATCTGTCTTTATACTAGGAGATCGAAAAGTGGTGGTGGGGATGTTTTTAACACTGAAGGTGATGGTTTTGTCTTTTTTTGGAGTAGCCTACGAAGGTTGGTCGTACATGTGTGGTGACGGTGGCATGGTTGCCACATTTAGGGTTGTATGCATTTCATATTCACCACACCCCTTGTCAATGATCTAGACTTTGGTGACTGAAGGATTGGTGGCGGGAGATGGAGTGGTCATCATGGTGGATGGTGGATTGGAGGATGATGGCTGGGATGCCCCCATTTCAACCCTAGGACAACAATTTAAATGGGGAAATGATGCTTCTAGAGTGCGACAATATTCAAATGGTTGTGGGTTGGCATAAATGGTGATCTCTTATCCATTAACCAGGAATTTTAGGCACTGATGGTACGTGGAGGGGACGGCTTGCATGGCATGGAGCCATGAGCGACCCAGGAGGAGATTATATGGTAAGTCCAGATCAAGGAAATGACAAGTAGTATACTGAACTACAGGTCCAACTTGAATAGGAAGACTGATAATCCTTTCAGAATTTCTTTCTACATTATCATAAGCCTTGATCGTGATGATTTGATTACTCAAATTTGCTTGAGTATACCCCACTTCTTTTATGAATTTCATAGTGCATAGATTAAGGGCAGAGCCATTATCTACTAGGACCCTTTTTATTTTATGATGGGCAACCAGGACTTCAATGTGCAAGGGACGGTTGTGATTGCAATCAATATTTGGCATATCGTTCAGGCTGAAGTGTAGTTGGTAAGATAAAGCCAGGTGTCCCACTAAGGCTTGGAATCATGTGGGATTGATGTCATTAGGCGCATGGGTTTCCTGTAAGGCTCTATTGATAATTTCTTGATGTACGGGAGAAGACTTAAGCAAATCCAAGATTGAGATCTGAGCAAGGGTCTTTCCTAAGTGATCAAGAATGTTGTACTAAGATTTTATAGGATTTGATTGAGCGGATGTGGAGGTTTTCGAGATAGTAATGCGAGATCGTCGTGTAGTAATAGTACATTGGGGATCTTTAGCTTTAACATGTATCATAGACACATGGGGTTCTACCTACTCAATGTAATGGAAAATGCCATCATAATTGAGGGGTACATTGTTATAGCTTATATTATTTGTGTTGTTATCTTGGGGATTGCTGTTGGAGGTGCTTGCGCCTTGATTATGGTTAGGGAAGGTGTTTTAGTATATCTACAATTGAGCATTAGATGACGAAGCTTGACTGGTGTCGACTTTGATATCTCCTCAATCAATAAGATCTTGGACATAGTTTTTGAGACCTTAACACTTATTCAGAGTGTGTCCTTTGATTTTATGGAATTCACAATATTCATTCTCCCTAAACTAGGCAGGTTTAGGCTTGGATTCATCAAGTGGTTCGGTGACAGGGTACATGATTGGATAGTTGACCTGTAACAACTTATTGAAGACAACACTCAAGGGTTCTCCTAATTGAGCATACTGGCATTTTCCATTCCCTTGACTGTTCTGGTTTAACTATTGAGGAGGACAAAGTGCCCCCTGTGGCATGGATATGGCATTAGGTACAGATGGTTGTTGTCTTTGGGATGTATTGGCCACCTGAACATGTTTAGTGTTAGTGACACCATCATTTACTGCATTTTTGTTCTTGTTCCAAAATCGAGACTTATCACTGGATGGCCTTTCTTTGTCATGGTGGTATATCTTGATGTGCCCTTTGGCAATAACGGCGTGTTCAAGGATGGGTCCCTTTTCCACTATCTCAGCGAATGTGATGACACAAGGTAACCTAAAATTATGAGCCATGTCAGGATGAGAGTTCTCCATGAAGAGGGTGACCATATATTTCAGAGGGGTTTTCATTCGGCTTGCTAGTGCCCGCCACCTCTGAAGGTAGCTAGCAAAGGTTTCACCTTCCCGTTGTTTCTCTTTGAGGAGATCCAAGGTATCAGTGTCCTCCAAATTAAAGGAGAAGTAAGAAACAAATTTTTCTGAAAGATTTGCAAAGGATTTTATGGACCCTCGTTCTAGACCCATGAACCATTCCAGGAAATTTCTTGTCAGGCTCCATGGGAATAGGCGCAAGAGATAGTTGTCATTGTGCATAACTTCCTGACACTGGGAGTAAAACTCTTCCAAGTGGGCCTTAGGATCTTTGTTCCCCTTCTATCTATCAAATTTTGGTATTTCGAAGTGTTTAGGGAAGGGGATCAATGAGATGGAGGGATCAAATGGATAGGGACATATGTCTTCAAATTTGAACGATTGTTTGCCAGTCCCAGCTTGAAGATCTTTCAAGGCGGCTTTGATTTCTAATAGATCTCAGTTGACTAGTGGTGCGAGAACCAAAGATAGGTTAGATGGATATGGATGATAGGATGATGAAGCATCTTGCTGAGACAATGTCTGAAGGTTGAGGTATGGATTTCGATACTGAGATGATGATATCCTTTGCTGGTATGCTGAGGGATTTTGTTGGTGCTGGGGTTGTTGTTGCGAGATATTGTATGGATTCGTTTGATAAAAATGTGTGGTGGGATGCTGAGGAGCTTGAAAGTGATGTTGTGGATTGGCCTACTCGTATTGAAGGTACTACTACAACTGTTGGGAGGCCACATAAGGTGGCAATTGGTTAGGATAATAATAATGTTGGGGAGGTTGTTGATGCGATGTAAGGTGTTGTGTGGGCTGAGCTGGTATGTTGTATTGTGATTGGACTTGCGAATGTAGAATGGATGTGACGAACGGGGATATGGTTTGGGCGAGAGGTCTTGACGGATTGCCTTGCGATTGGTGTGGTGGTTGTTGTGAAGAGATCAAGGGGTTATCCAGAGGTGGTTGCTAATGAGGTGGCTGAGATAATGTAGAGGTGTTCTGCAACGGAGGTTGTTGGGTACCAAAGGGGACATTTGGTTGGGATGTACCTTGTGGCGGTAATGGAGGTGGTATGTTAGATTGGGGAGGTTGTTGAGATGTGTATGAAGGCAATGGTAGGTTTGTGTCCCCAAGAGGTGGAGGCAAGGCGGTAAAAGGGGTGCCCCCAGTGTTGATGGGAGGTTGATTTGAAAGGGGTGGTGTTGTTAGCATTAATGGTGACGGTTGTGAAATGTTTTGTGGCATGTCGTAGGCAAAAGGATTGTTGGGATTAGCTGCTTGAGAAGCCCCCATGACTGTGATTGCAAGGTGTGGGGGATTGTTAACGTGATACAGAATGGTGTTTCCGAATTCAGGTTGATGCCAACCTTCCATTGAAGGAACATTGGGGACGTACGAACTACCTGGTGCATTTTGTGAGCATTGGGGTATGTTAGATTTGGAGTTTCCATACTTCGATAGGTTGACACCTGATGGAGGCTTGACACCTTTTTCAATTAGGTGGGCCAAGATTTCTTCCCCATGGTTTTCAAGAAGGCAATCTTTCATTTGCACATTGATAGGGTTACTAAAGTCTTCCTCAAATGTAAGTTCGGGTTGGTTGACCATGTTCTCATCCCTAGGTGGTGATGTGTTTTGACCATCAATATTGGATTGTGATAATGTACCATTATGCAGATCTTGAGGAATATTCGTACCGTTATTGGGATCTTGTGAGACATTAGCTGCGTTGTTGGGATCTTGAGGGATGTTTGGTTGGGAATTTTGGGCTTGTTGCTCGGCCATTTTCCTTGTTTGCAACTGAGTCTGAACAGGAATGCAAGATGATAAGATGGAATAGGATGTTAGGATGACCTTGGTGATGAAAGGATTAATTTGATTCGATGATGGATTAGCCGACAAGGATGTGGCTCAATAAGATTGATCTGGATGATTGATTTGACTGAAGTGGATTTGTTTGATGAGATCAGATTGGGTTAATTGGTAGACAATTGGTCAACCTGGATTTGATGATATGAGGATTTGATTTGGATTGATGATCGATTAGGATGAATGATAATGACCGGAATCCAAAACCAAGTTCAAGAGTGATCCTTAGTAATGCTAGGTGTTGATTAATCGACTAAAAGGTGGATGTATGATAACGTCACCAAATCCAACTTGAGATAGAAGTGGATTGATTAGGCCGACAAGGATGACCAACTTAGGACGGATGACAATCTTAAGTTGGTTGTGATAGATGATGATTAGAGATGAACACCTAGGTCAATTTGGATAACTACTTTAATGAAGTTTTAATGGAATAACAGTGATCTAAAATGGGGAAACGTTATCCAAAACATGGAGAACGACCGAGTGAACATAGGTTCAAAATGGATAAATGAGGACTCTGAATGGGTGAATGGATGCTCAAACTAAGGGGATGAACATTTAGGATAGCGAATGGACTCTCGAAATAGGTGTACGAACGTTCAGAACAGGGAGACGAGTAATTGAAATGGTGAAACGAGTGGGTGAAACAGTGAAACAGGTGTCCCAAATGATGAAACGGATGATAAAACTGACTAGTCAAGGGTTAGGTTCACCCCTGGGATGGGTCAGGTCTGCCTTGTCAGAAAAAAGTTGGTCAAATTTGGCTAAAACAGGCTGAAAAAGGTTGGTTCAATGGTCAAGTCTTCCCTTGGATGGGTCAGGTCTGCCTCTAGAGGTCAAGTCTGCCTATCCAGAGGTCAAGTCCACCTGTCGAGAGGGTAGGTCCGCTTGTCAGACAAAATTTGGTCAAAATTGGCTAAAACAGGCTTAAAAGGGTTGGTTCAAAGGTCAAGTTCGCCCCTGGATGGGTCAGGTACGCCCCTGGAGGTCAGGTCCGCCCCTAGACAGGTTTAAACTTGACTTTTGAAAAGATGACTAAGGAAAAGGACCCAAAACATAGCAAACATCAATCAAAAGGATATGGTTGAACATAAAATTATTGGTTTTGCACAAAGAAGAAAATTCAGACAGCACAATCCTAAGACTAGTAGAAAGGGGGTATGGCTGAAAAAGTATTATGGGTCAGGTCTGCCCCTAGACAGGTTTAAACTTTATTTTTGAAAAGATGACTAAAGAAAAGAACCCAAACACACAACAAACATCAATCAAAAGGATATGGCTAAATAGAAAATTATTGGTTTTGCACAAAGAAGATAATTCAGACAGCACAATCCTAAGACTAGTAGAAAGGGGGTATGGCTGACAAAGTCTTATATTCTAGGATGAACATGGTTGCTAAGGAGTCCTCGATATACACCCGGTATGTGAGGCCCAAACCATGAACACCAACCTGTTACAAGCGTGAGTTGAGAACCTTAGCGAAATACTAGAGGCTCAGACTAACTCTTCACATCATCTCGATGCTTCACCAATTACAACGTGGTTGGATTGAGGTACAAATTTCACTCTCCCTCCTTTATATACCCCGTTGGTACACATGGTTGGAATCGTCCCTTGGGGTGATGAAATTCCCAAGCAGGTCCCACTAAGAAAAGAAAAAAAGAGGGTGACTCAAAAGATTTGGTAAGCTACGATTTCTCGTCACCAAGGATCACCAAATGGCGCAAGGGGATTAGATACATCTGTGATAGGGAAAATTTAAGTGCTAGAATACGAGCAGCAAACAAGAGAAAGCAAATAACACTAAAAACACTCTACACCTCAACATTAGCCTACTTGGATTCAATGTAAAATAAAGGTAACAAAATGGAGCCTTTTACCTTGTCTTGAATCGATCATTTGGTTGGCCCTTCGATCTTTGGTGTTGTATGCTCCTTGTATGGCAAGAAGATGCAAGCTATAAGGTGGAATGAGGATGGAAAATGAGTGAAAATGGATGCAAATGCAAAAATGGCTAAATATGGTTTGAGAAAAAAAATTGCAAGAGTTTGGCTACTATGAATGATCTTCCCCAAAATGAAAGAAAAGAGGGGGTATTTATTGAGAATTTGGAATTCTCTAGAGAAATGGACGGTCAAGATTGAGCCACCAAGATCAAGATGTAGGGATATGGTGAGTTGAGAACTCACAAGCCCTCACATCTTGACATGTGGCATGTGAAGTGGCTCAAAAAGGTGATGTGTACATGAGGTGGAAGGATAGTACATGACATGGAAGTAATATATAGTACCTTGGGACTAGACAAGATCTCCTCATAAAGGATGTCCTTGTCCCCATGTGGGTGAGAGGACATGTGGGGAATTAAAAATTCCTCAAATATTCTCATGGGGATGAGAGAAGGAATTTTAAATTCTAAGGAATGCATTGGGGGATTAAATGTGAATTAAAAATTCACATGTGGAATGGAGTGCCTTCTCAAAAGGAGAAAGCATTTAATAGGGTTGGCTCAATTAAGTGATTAAGGTTGTGCAAGTACTTGATTAGACTAATTAATGACATGTTAAAGGCAAGTTAGATTTCACATGTGACTTGATGTGACAAGTCAAAGATCACATGGGGAAGAGAAAAAGGAATTTAATATTCCTTGGAAGGATAAAAGGAATAAAAAATTCTTTGAAAGGTTGATTAGGCTAGTTAGTGAAGGATTAGAGGAGGGTTAGGTGGCTAAGAGAGATTAGAGGCCAACTTGCAAAATTTGGAGGATGTGACACATCCTAATCAAGGATTAGGCATGTGTACATCCTAATGATGAGATTAGAAGATGGATTAGGATTAGATAAAAATGATGGAGGATGTGACATGAAGGGAATTGAATAAATGGCATATTTATTTAATTCAATTGATGAAAAGGAGGATTAAAGAGATACTTGGTATTTATTTATTAATTAAATACTTTAGGGATTTGGCAAAATTAAGGATATTAATTAAATAATAGCGATATTACTTAATTAATGCAAATAAAGGGATGCTTAGACGAAAGGGGATAAATTTGGATAAATTAAGTGTTCAAATTTAGGTGTCTACAATGTCAAATAGCTTACCAACAAGCACAAAAAAAAGATTAATTGACACCCTTAGTTAAACTATGTGTCTAAGTTATGCAAAACAACAAGTAGCAGTTGATAAATGACTAACCCTGCAAGGAAAATTGTTAGTGAATCTTGTTCTTGTTCCTCACCAAATGTCAATTAGATGCTTGCACAGACTCAAACAAGACACGTTAGGGGGTTAAAAACACTTAAAACAGCAAAAAAAAGTGCTAAAAACTAAAATTTCACCTTCTGGAAAAAGTTGTCCAGGTCAGGTTCGCCTGTCTGGAGGTCAGGTCCACCTGTCTGTCAGGTCAGGTCCGCCCCTCTATGAAAAATATACAAAAATTAGTTTCTGGAGTTTGTGTAGGGCAAGTTCGCCCCTGGGCAAGGTTAGGTCCACTCCTGGAGGTCAGGTCCGGCCCTCGAGGTCGGGTCCGCCCCTCTGCAACCTGCACTTGCAAAAAGTGAAAAAATAGCAAACGTGAAAGATACATACCCTTTTGTGGGTCCCACCAGGCGTGCCAGAAATGTGAACGGGCAAAAATACATGTTAAAAAATGAGCAACAAACAAAAGAGTGCAAACAATAAATATAAACACCCTACACTTCAAGATTGGCCTAGTTGGATTCAAAAACAAAGTAAAGATAATAAATGGAGTTGATTTACCATGTCTTGAATGGATCCTTTGGTTGGCCCTTCAATCTTTGATGTAGTGTATGCTCCTTTGATGGCAAGAGATGTAAGTGTGGGATGCAAGATGAATGGAAAATAGGTGATAATGGATGCAAATGCAAGTATTTGCCTAAGTATGGCTCAAGAGCAAAATTTGCAAGAGTTTGGCTAGCACAATGATCTCCTCCCTAAAATGAGAGAAAAGAGGGGGGAAAAGTATTTATTAAATTAAATACTTTGGAAACCTTATGTAGGATATGAAATATTAATTAAATGAATGATTTAATTAATACCGGCAAGGAGGATGAAGTAGATGAGCAAAGGGATGGTTAAGGAGACACCTTTGACCATATGGAAGTGGTCAAATTTAGATGTCTACAAGTACATTCCTTGCCCAAATGTGAGGGTATGGAATCCCCGCTCAGTGTTTATCACTCAATAAAGTGTGAGCATTTTGTAGCTGCCAGGAGACCTCCAGTAGAATCATTCGATCATTAGGGTACCGAGGTAGCTTGTATGGTCTCTCAGAGAAACCCTCCATTTTGATGTAAGTGAATTTGGGAAACTAAACAAACAAGAATCTAAACCTTTGAATAAAAGAGAGGGAACTATGTGAGACTGATGAAATTCCCCTCCAAGGAGTCTGATAATATTCCCAATGAAGGTATCATTCACCCTTTGATATTCCCCTTTGAAGTTCATGTATTGTAGCTATGGGTACCAATCATATACCTTGACTTCCCTTCCTAGATTTGGACTTGGTGCGATGAAGAGGCCCTTGTCTAGGAAAGGCTACGCTAGGAGGTACACCAAGTAGGAGGTCATGTAAAACTATGAAGTCTTCTTTACAGCCATGAACTGTGCATGCAAGTTCTCATTGATAATCTTGGCCCAGTGGAATTTTTCTTTTCCATGAATAATTTCCTCTATAAAATAGAACATCCACTCCTGGAAGAATGTTGCACCAGGGAGGCCCATTACTCTGATCAATAGAGTAACCAAATCATGGTACTCTTCATGGAAGTCACTTCTGAAAAAGCTCCTATGGTACCTTAGCGGCACTCCCCCTCTTCTCTTTCAACCAATATTGGTTGATTAGCTTTTTGCATGCTAGGGGATTGGCCTTCTATGTGTTCTCTACATACTCTTTCTTAGTTTCCTCCATAGGATTGAATGTTGGGATATGGAAGGTCTCTCCTATGGACCGAGCAGACAAGTCTGCCAACACCCTACCTTTGTGATCGATAATCTTCCTGTTGCCACTGTGGTAGGCCTCCCTACATGCCATCACTAGTTCTGGAGCCACAAGTGTAGGTGGGAAGTCGGTTGCCTTGGTCAGGCCACTCTTTCGAATCTTTCTTGCATTCTTGGTGATGGGGTTGCTTGTGAGTCTTTGCCAGAATTCGTCTATGTCCATGTATCCCAAATTGGTATCTGATATCAAATCCCACATTGAAGTGATCTTGGAGGTTATTTCCACCCCATGAAACTAATATTTCATCTAGTCCTTTTCCTCTTTTCCTCTTGGTGCTTTGGCAGTTTTCTTTCCCTTTTCCTTTTCTACAGACTCTCTCAAGGGTCCTACAACAAATTCCATAAATCCTGCAAATAAAGGCAGAGTGAACACATTCATATAAAACCTAAGGAAATGTTAGTGAAATCCTACAAAATGGAGGTTAGACTCAATAATTCATCTTCTAGAGTTCATGAAATTCATTAAAATTCATCTTCTAATGCTCATTTGTACCTATTAAGGGAATGTGAGCCCAAGGATGGGGGTTTTCCTGGGTTGGCAGCCATCAGAAGCAACTTAGAATGGAATGGTGTCAAAGGCATGGTGACTCGCAGGTGACCACCCGCATCCAATTTTCTACACTTAGACTCTAGGGGTCAGTCAAGGAATTTAGGCATTTGGAGCATTGGGCATACAATCATGAAGTCTCTTGAAAGCATCTATTCGATCATTTTGTATATGCGGACATAAGGCATGCGAAGGCAGGCATCATCAAGGTCGTTTATGGCCTTGACATTCAGAAACGACATTCAGGAGGAGGAAACCCACAGAGGGAATCCTGCAAGTGGTTTCGATGGCTTGGGATCTCTCCTCAAGGCTTGGTCACTCAGGGAATTATGGGAAAGAAGTTGTGAAATGTCGTTAGAGGATAGTCATTTATAAACGGCGGACACGAGATGGTGTCCTACAATAGGCGACCCACGTAGGCAGGTCTAGAGAGGGCTCTGGCATTGGTCATTTATCGGTAGGAACTCAGACAACAACAAAGGGATCGGGCTCCGCTATGTGGATGGATAGCAGGGCATAGTCATTTGCAAACAACAATCTCATGATAGCGGGTCGTAGGTGATGACCTGCAAAGAACAACCTGCAAGTTGGTTTACTTGGTCATTTTTTTATAAAAGCTCAGGGTGGGGGGGAAATCACAAGGTGGACGAACATGGGCTAGTGGCCATTTACAAACAATAGAGAAGGAGGGGCGGTCCACAGATGGACCCCCGCGATGGATGGTCCACAAAAGGGAATAAGGACTTGGTGTTTCTTTGGGTGAATTGGAGGCGACACTGGGAAGCGTGGGATCTGTGGCGCAGGAGGAAGCAAGAGCCTCGCCGTTCATAATTTTCGTTGGGAATGATGACGAAGAGGTGATGAAAGCTCATAGAGAATGGCACATAAAGGACTCAAGACTTTAGCATTTTGGTAGGTTTGGGAGGTGTGACCCTCACGGGGCCCACAGGGTGGGATACCGACATCGAATGGTCGTTCAAAATGGAAAACAGGCTAGTGTCGCCCACATGTGGAAGTCCACAAGGGCAAAATCGCATGTGCCTTTATAATTCTTGACTTCTACTTAACTTCTCTTTGTTGTTTCAAAGGTAGCGGTGAAGGGACAATGTCTGCTCGCATATGCGAACCTGCCAAGGGTGAAAGCCTAGGTTCTAACTTATAAGTTTAAACTACTAGCTCAGTGGTGAAGTGTGATTTGTGGGCCACAAGGGCATGAATGCCCTGTGAAGAACAACGACCGAAAGTTCATGTTCTGTATGGCTTTAAATAGTCAATTTTAAGTGATTTTTGAAGGTTTCTCAAGGTGGGTTTGTGCGGATTTTGATGTTTAAATGGCAACCTAAGGGATTTGAGTTTCCTCCTTTAAGATTTAGCAAATCCCCCAGAAAATGAAATTGAAGGAATGCAACTAGGGTGGTGGAAAAATTACCTAGTGATCCCGAAGAACTCGATGGAGGAAACACTTGAAGTCAGTCGAAAGGTAGCGCAGGTGCGAGGGTGATGGCGGTAGGCAGGAGGTCTGACAATTTTTTTACCGAAGGGATGAAAATGACAAGTTGAAAGACCTATTTATAGGAATATCAGCATTAATTGTCCACATTAACTGCTCGTACGAAGAACAATGCGGTAGCTAGGTGTGGTTTTCAAAAGCGTCGACGGCGGGAAGGTCTAATCCCATAGTGCAAAAGGGAGCCAGATGATTGTCATTCAGTAGGTCAACAGAGGTGGCGATGACGGAGGATGTAGGGTCTGCCATGCGGGCTGACGTCCCGGATTGGCCGCCGGTGAAACGATGAAGGAAAAACAGAATCCTGCTTGGGGAAACCCACAAGGGAGGACCTACAACAAGAGAAGGACGCTAGCCTAAAAAGTAAAGGGAAAACTACCAATTGAGGCCCACAAAGGAAAAAGACTTAGAAATTTCTTGGGTGGTGAATTTGGTCAACTCAATATGATGACTTTGGAACTCCTTGACAACTTGGACTCAAAACAAGGGGCATGCAAAATGAGGCAAAGGAAAAAAAGTGGCCCGACAAAAGCGAGGAAGAGGGGGTCCCCGTTATAAATGGGGCGTGTGTGCTATAGGCATAACAAATGGCAACTCTGTTGGGAGAACACTTCAGAGCATTCTAAGGATAAAGATTTATTCAGAACCCAAAATCCCTGGTTTTGCAGACCAAAAGCCAGTTTCCATCGGGTGAACTAAGAGACTTGAAGAAGGACAAGATCCTTAGTTGAATTAGATCACAGGGATATCTTAGAAGTGTGCACGTGGTGATTTCATTCCCTTTCATCAGAAATCATAACAGACAACTGTTAATCAGGAAAAGCAAGCTACGTAAGTTGCCTAACCCCAAAAGTAACTTGGGCATTACTCCGCTACTAGTCAGGCATCCATAGCCCCAACGAAATTGTCACTATGACCCAATGAACATTGCTCTACTTCCAACTAGGAATCCATAGCCTCGATAGAGTTATTCGCACACCCACATAGTTGTGTAATTCTAACACTTTCTTTTCTTTCTTTATTTTATGATATCTTTTATTGCTCTTTCTTTTCACTCAATTGTGTTAGCATCAAAGCTTACTATGGGTTTGGAATCACAGTGGTCACTCGAGTAGACTTAATATTTTTCACTTACCTAGCCCTCGTAATAGTTGTATGATCCTTCAAAAATAATTTAATGTGCATTTCATGTATGATCTGAGGCAAGTGTGAAAGGATTAAACCAAGGATATTTTTCTAGGTCAAGTCAGAGTTTGAATAAGGAAACCACTCCACAAAAGCAATTAGAAACCAATAGTTAAGAGAAGATTTATCTAGAGAACACATAAAAGTGAGCAGCAAAGTGAACCGTTCATCAAACTGAGCACGACCACCGCATCAGGCACAGGGGAACACTCTCAACAAGACAAAAGTGGTCGAGGAGGTGAGAAAAAGCAAAGCAACGACACAGCAATGAAGTAAAAGAGACCTATTCTTACCTATATACAACTATATACAAATGATGAGCTTAGAGAGTTAGGCAATGGAACATCCTCTCAAGTGAGTGTCTTGAGGTGAAAGGTATTATCTCCTAGAATCTCAAAGATTTGAAAGGGGCCAAGCTAGAGCTTGTTGAATTTTTCATGTCCTCCTTTCTTTTCATGGGCCTTGTCCCAACAAAGGACTAGATCAACAATCCTAAAGGCCTTAACTTTGGCTTGACAATTGAACCACCTTTTAACTACGCCTTGATGTTTAGTGAAATTTTCAATGGCTTGGCCACAAACTTCTTCTAAGTGGAGCAACTTAGCTAGATGAGCTTCTCGACAGTCTCCCTCCTCATAATATGTATTGATAAACTAGAGGGTAGGGATCTTTAGGTGAATGGGAAAGAAAGGCTTGGAAAGAATCATCAAAAGAATTAGAAGTGATGCTAGGAAAAATGTTGAACATAAATAATGCCTTGACTGAAGAAAAATAGAATTTGCTGCGCATAGTGTTGTAGGAACACTCAACAACATATGCATGGGATTACCATGATATGAAGGGAATAGATCCTGACTTATGTATGCATAGGATTTATATCAATGATGGTTATAGACCCATTCGATAGCCTCAAAGACATATGAACCCTGCTTTGAGAGACAGTAAAAAATGAACTCCAAAAAAATTCTTGATGCAAATTCTATTTATCCTATATCTAACAGTGAATGGGTCTCACCTTTGGTAATTGTTCCTAAGAAAGGTGGAAAATGGAGAGTTTTTGTAGATTATAGAGAACTAAATACAACCACTAAGAAAGACCACTTTCCATTGCCCTTCATAGATCAAGTACTTGATTCCTTAGTTGGGAAAAAGTATTTTTCATTCCTAGATGGTTTCAGTGGTTATTATTAGATAAAAATTGCTCCAAAAGATTAACACAAAACTACATTCACATGTCCCTAGGGTACTTATGCTTACTATGTTCTGCCCTTTGGCTTATGTAATGCTCCAACTACCTTTCAAAGGGAAATGCTCAACATCTTTTCTGATTATGCTCATGACTACATGGATGATTTCACCACATATGGAGAGAGATATGAGAAATCCCTCAACAATCTGGAAAAAGTATTGAAAAGATGTAAAGAACACAACCCATCATTCAATAATGAAAAGTGATTTATGATGATGATACAAGGCATTGTTTTGGGGCACTTTATATCCAGTGTAGGGATTCAAGTTGATCCACATAAAATATAAATTATTTTTACATTACCTATTCCACAAAAGCAAATAGATATCATAATTTTCCTTGGCCATGTAGGCTACTACATGAGGTTTATTAAAGATTTCATTAAGATTGTTGCACCATTGTTTTTTTTGTTGAGCAAAGATATTGAATTTGAATGGAAATTGGAATGCCAACACTCATTTGAAGATCTAAAGAAATCCTTTACTTGAAAGCACTTGTTTTGAGGTGACCTAATTGGACTTTACCCTTTCATACACATACAAATAATTCAGACTTTGCAATTGGAGTAGTCTTGGGTCAAAAAGAGGGTAAAAAAGGGTATACAATTTACTATATTAGTAAGAATCTTCAAGGAGCAAAGTTGAACTATGCTGACATAGAAAAAGAGATGCTTGCAACTATGTGTGCCATCAATAAATTCAGGCATATGATTACTGGTTATTCAGTATTTGTCCACATAGATCACACTGCTATTAGATATCTTATGAACAAACCAATAGTAGGAGGTAGATTGGTCAAATGGCTACTCCTAAGGGAATTTGATATTACCATAGTGGACAAGCTTGGTAAAGCTAATGTGGTGGCAGATTTTCTGTCAAGATTACCAATACAATCAGTTGAAGGAGTGGTGGATGATTCATTCCCAAATGAACACTTATTTTCTCTGAATGTACACATTCCATGGTATGTTGATATTGCCAATTATTTAGTAATAGGGAAGATTCCGCCACACTTTTCTCTTAGAGACAAGAGATAGTTGGTACTCAAATGTTTTCCATACTCTTGGATATCAAGCTTTATGTTTTACTCTAGCCCAGACAACATCATGAGAAGATGTGTAAGGGAAGATTAAACATTTGATATTATGAAGGCTTGTCATGATGAGCCATGTGGAGGTCATTTTACAACAAAAAGAACAAAATTTAAGATTCTCACAACTGGTTATTATTGGAAAACTTTGCACAACTATTTTGTTAAATACAAAAGGAGTTGTGATAGGTGCCAAAGGATGGGTAAACCAATCTCTTCCTTTTAACTGTTATATTTACATTACCAGGGATTTCTCCTCTGTATCCACAAACTGCTCATTACTTGTGAGGACTATGAAGGGGAAGGTAATGAGCAGTTTGTGGATACAAAGGAGATGCACATAGAGGAAAGAGGTGTTATGAAGGAGCTCCAAGAAGCCTTGGACAAAATCAAACAATTGGAAGAACTAGTACAAAGCTATGAACGGAAGGGAAAGGAGAGGGAAATGAAAATACAAGAAATGGAGAAGTTGCAAACATATGGCCACAACACTAAGCTTGGTTTATTGGAACAATTGGTCATAACTAAGATTGGGGATAGAGAAATGGTAGTACCAAATCAGAAACCTCCATCCATTAGAACTCCAACTCACCATACCACATTGTCACTTGGTCATCAACTATGGAGAATGACTGAGGAGTTTTCACAGGAGAAGGGAAAATGGAAGGAAAAATAAATTTTGATTAAAGAGCATGCAAAGGAACTTGAAAAGAAAGAGATGGAGCTAAGTAAATCAATATTCAAGTTGGAGGAAGTAGCAGACAAAGCTACATAGATTATCAGATGTAGACCTCCAGCAAGGACATATGCATTGTTTCTGCAGGAACAATTTCTATGTTTTCAATTTAGCAGGTTAATTAGTAAACAACCAATTGGTATAGGTATAATTTTTGAGTTTCTTAATAATTTTTATTGATTCTACACTTGAGGAGAAAGATTAGTTGTGTGAATATTATTTACATAATTATGTGTTATCAGATGAAATAGAGTGGAATCCTTTGATTTTTGTAGGGGTTGTCCAAGTAAGAGCACTTGCATCATATTATAGAATTGAACAAATCAGGGGTGAAATAATGGAGGAGTATGAGGAGAGGGAGAAATAAATTGCTATCCCCATAAGAAAAGAATCTAAAAACCTTAATGCAGTTATTGATGAATGGCTAAAACTCATTGATCATAAGGGTGTGGGCAAGAAAATCATGAAACTCGGGAAGGCAGCTTATGAAAGAATGCAAAAATTAGTTGTAGGTTTGGGACAACAATGCTATAGCTACATGCAAAGCAAATGAAACAACCTAACTCTAGAATTATAGAGAAAGTAACCTCATTCCATGTATAATTTCACTACCATGCTTTAAAGGGTACATAGGTACGTAACAATTGGTATTGACAAAGGAATTTAATGTGTGCCACTCACATTTCACCCACCCATTCTACTCTATCTAGTTCCATATTGGACTGGAGAGAAAGGTGAGGAATGTTAGAGAGCTAGGAACATTAGAATGAGGCAACTTGAAGCTTACAAAGGTTTGTATTTGAAACAGACCTAAGGATTTTATGATGTTATGGAGGTAGATCACCTTGTAGTATAATCAACACCCCTTGTGTTTTGTTTGGGGACAAGCAAAAGTCTAGTTGGGGGGAGTGATGGGTCTAGTTATTAGCTTATTTTGTGTTACTTTCATGCATAATTTTAGACACTTTTAGATATACCTTCCATAAAATACTCCTATATTATGTATCTTTTCATACTTATTATATAGACTTGGACCTAAATCGTAGTAATGGAAATACAGTTATGACATAATAAGTATTGCTTGGTTTATATATAAGTGTGCATGAAATATGGATGGAATTTTATGTTTTAATTATGGTAGTTAGTCTTGTGCACATGCTTTTTGAATTAACCTTTTTTCAACCAAGAAAGAACTATAGCACGTAGCAATTGCGAGTGGTAACCCGCAACAAAAGGAATACTGGGACAACAAAACAAGGGAGTTCCAGATTAAGCTAAAATGTAATAACTATTGTTGAAGACACCTACTAGAGATTAAACATGAATCATTATAACAAGTTAATAAGTGTTGGAAGAGGACTCCTTTACTGATAGGATTTTGACAATTTTTTGTGTGTTTTACATGCAATCCTATTTTATAGAGTTTCATTCCTATTAGGATTCTTCTTTCTTTTCAGTTATGGTTTGAACAATTCAATCTTAACTACACGCTCTGATATCTAGGAGTGGAAGTTAATGATTGTAGTTAGTTGTTGCTTAGAATAATATTCTCTCGAGCTTGTATATAGTCGATGGTTGAATCCTTAGAGAGTTAGTTGGTTTTTCAGTCTTTCATTATCAGTTATTTTTAGTTCAAGACACAATGGATACTCAAGATAATTTTCATTGAATACAATCTATGAATAAGATCTTATGTAATCTTTTATGATATGCAATGAATAAATTTAATTTCACACAGATGCGTAGGATCTTTAGTTAGATTTGGTTTCAGTTAGGTGAGAACAACCACTTGAGCAAGCAACTCAAGGTAATTGTTCTTCACTTCATTTTCTAAGTTGTTTATCTTTGTTTAAATATTTGTTTTATGCTTATCATTACTTCATGAACTAAATGCAAGTTAAACAAAAATCTCATACTTTTCTTATTGGTAGTGAATTTTCATGAACATACATGTAATGGTTAACTAGTAGTAATCCAGAGGTTTAATTAGCTGAGTTGTTAGTTTTGAGTTAACACGGTGATATTTTATTAGTAATAGTTTAGTTACAATTTCAACTGTAAGTACCTGTAGCCATTAGTTTTGGCTTGTTCTTTCACTGTTATGCAATTTTATAATTTCTAACAAGTAGAATATCTTAAGTGGGATAACTTAGGTAGTCTTGAGTCTTTGAAGGCGCATACAGTGCAACACCATCACAAGTGTACAAATCTTGGGTTGACATTTTAATGTAGTCTTGCAATCTTGAGTGGACTGTTTAGTCAAATAAACCTCTAAATTGTGTAGGTTCTACCAATACATTAGTTAAGACTCTACACCATGGTGAGGATTATCTCACAGTATATTATAACTGGTTACAAGATATTACAAAGGCTCACTTGTAGGACACACTGTCCAAAAAGGCTCACAACCAAAATAGATACAAAATAGAAATGGACACACAGTCAAGATGTGAACTGATACAAAATGCACCTTCCTTGTGCTAAATTTAGTTCCTTTGAAGCTTTGAATACAAAATACTACTCTCCTTTATAGTCATTCAATATTCACAATAGTTATGCTATTATTTGCATCACACATACAAATTTGCATGGTTGCATCATATCACTTATCATCTTGTATTTCATGTCCTATCTATATTCAAATATGACTTACATATATACCCAATACATTTGAATACATCAATTAGGTTGGCCTTGTTACATTGGTGGTTGTCATTGCACCAGAAGATTGACTTGTTAATACTTGATACAATAGCTAGATTTATGCAAGATCCATAGGAGATGGTTAAGCCATGTCACGAACCCAAACACCATGTTAAACAAGAAGACCAAGGGACACACCATCTTGCAACAACCCCCCCCAGCACAAGCAAGGGGTTCAAACCTGTGACCTCAACTCTGATACCAATTGTTACATTAGCAGATGTTGTTGCACCAAAAGATCAACCTATTAATGCCTAGTACAACCGTCAAATTTATACAAGATCCATAGGAGGCAGTTAAGCCATGTCACAAACCCAAGTGCCAAGAGACACACCATCTTGCAATAGGGCTAATTATATGTAACCCAAAATTAAATCAAAATTACCTTTTCAGCTTCATACTTGAATCAAAAAAATCTTCATGCTCAAACCAACCATGTAACACTTAATTTAGGTCACATGGACCTAAAATAGATCTTATTAATGTCCACAATACATATTTAAACTCCACAACATATATCAAGCATTAGGTCAACCAAGAATTAGACCTAATCACAAAATAATCCAACTGACCAAACACCAATGATCCATTTGATCATACGGTGATCCCATAATAGTGGGTTACACTTTTGGCCAAACTTGACATTGAACTAATTTTTTTTAACTAAATCTTCACTTTCATGCACTTATGGTTGCTAAACCATGAGGAATTTGAAGATGATGCAAACATTTGATTTTGATTTTTGACATTTTGTCTATATATTCTAAATATATTTAAAAAAAAAAATTGGAATCAAATTGCATTTCTTTTTCCATTTCCTTCAAAAACTAGTTTTTAATAGTAAACAACATTTTTAAAGAGTGGTGTGTACTTGCTAACACAACTTTTTTTCTATGAAGGATAAAACTCTATTTTTTTTTTAATTTAGATTCATAACTACAATATCTAGTGCATTCATTTGGTTTCATAGTGTTTTATTGAAAAAAATTTCTTAATTAAGTTTTGAAGTCAAACCAGTTACAATTTAGACATAAGCTTACTTGCTAACTCAACTTTTTTTGTATGTATCAAAATTCAATTTATTTCTTGTTGGATCAAGGGCATCAATATATAGTGCATAGATATTTTTTAGATTTGTTTTGTTTATAATATACTATTTTTCCACATGTACAAAATAGAGAGCTTGGTTTTTGGTGAAAAACCTATGTTTAATTAAACTAAAAAAATACATAATAAAAACAAAATATATTAAAATTATACTTGATGGATAGGTTGTTTCGAGGACTACAATCATCCAGTTGGGTATGTGAAGTTGCCTCCATTTCCATCCTCAACCTAAGCCTGGAAATGCAAAATTCTGCAAAAAATTGTTAGAGGGGGACAAGGGCAAAAAAGGTGGGTTCTAGCAAACCCCCCTTTAAATGACATTAAAAAAGAAAAACCCATTAAAATGGGGTTCGCTTGAACCCCTCCCCTTCTAGCAAACCCCCTAAAATTTTTTCCCACCCAAAATGCATTTTGCCTTCCTCAAAGTAATTGTAACCCACTATTGTGGGATCACCCCATATAATCACATGCCATCTGGAATATATAGTGTACTGACACTTGTAAACAATCTCCCAAAATTGTAAATTTTGATCCCAATCACCGGAGGAACGTGGACCGGATTACTCATACCCATTTACACTGTATGTCAAACTATTGTTACTTGTAACTTTCAAATTGTTCATCCAAAATAGTTGAAATCATGATCATAGATGCACAAAGTAGTTAGGAATAACATATTATCACCTCATAAGTAGATCTTATTACATGAGCAATTGCAAACCAAAATACCAGATTAGGATATCTTTATTTTGTTCATCGGATTAGAGAAAATATTAATAGTTAATGTTGGCACCAATGACAATGCATTAAAAGGGTTCCTTCTTCATTCTTACAACAATCTCCCCCTTTGTCATTTATGGCAACATGTGCTAAAAATTAATTTCCAAAAACTTCAAAATATACACCATCTCCAATTATCTTAGTTATCAACCTTCTCCAATCTTCTCAAACTTCTCCCAAAAACATCTCTCATCACCTAACTTCTTCCCCTTTGACATTGAGTACAAAGGGTGTGTTTGTAACACACATGTAAACTCCAAAATTGATGCATATGTATAGCAAAACAATTGAATTAAACATACTGACTCCCCCTTAGGGAGTTATCCTAAAAATTTGATCCAGTTGAATGTACAATGAGAAAACTGAAAAACAACTAAAAACATTGAAAGAATAAACATGTGAAAAGTGTTCAACTGGAGGAGGAGGCACCTTCAAGATCCTTAAGAATTTCTTGCGAAGTAGACTTCCCTTCATTCCAAGTCTTTTTGGTTGCTACAAGCAATTTGTGCAATGATTCCAGCTCTACTATGTTCTCCTCTCCCTCTTTTGGAGTACTTGGATTTGGATTTATCTTTGCAAGATTCTCTGTATCAGCTAGGGAACTTGACACTAATATGTGTTTAGTCTTCACCAAGTCCCCAAGCTATCCAAACCACCTTATAATGTATTATTTCTACCTTTGTAGAGTGAAAAAATTGTTCTATAGATCTGTAATGGTAGTCCAAGAGGTATGATCTCTATCCTTTGTTGAATGAAATATACTAGAGGCATTAGATATTTGTGACTCAATAGAATCCATTAAGTCCTTAATGAATTACACAAACAAAGTCTTGGCCTCATATTCACAATCTTGCACTTCCTTTAGACATTTTTCCACTTTTCTATGTAGATGCACATCTATCTTGTAGCTCAAGTAGCCTCTTCTCAACAAGTCTTGATTCAAATTCTTTTTTAGTCTATTCCTTTAGATCAGAGGCATACTTCTTAATATAATCAACTCAAAACTTGAGATTTTGTACATAAGTTAGAGAATTATTATTTGTTTTACCAAGACTAGCATCCTATAGAGTCTTGATGGCTTCATTGATTAGTTTTTTCCTCTTCTGACGTGTCTCTATTATTTATTTTCTTCTAGAGGCATGAAAGACATCTCTAAGCTCTAGCTTTTGAATTAGTGAGATTTTTTCAAGATCCACAATGCCTTGATGCATTAGGAGTTGTAACAATTGGGGATGAATAGTCAGTTGGAACATTATTTGTTTGGAAAAAAGACCCTTAAGTGAATTACCAAAAGATTCTACATAGGACTTAGGTGGCTCCATGGTATTTTGTGCATCTTCTTCATTCTTTCCAACCTCAGACTCTTCTTCATTCTCTTCTTTCTCCTCTTCATCAAGGGGATTTTCCTATTTCTTGTCTTTATCTTAATCCTCCTTATCCTCATCATCTTTCTTATTATTTTCTTCCCTTTCTCCTTGTTCCTCTTCTCCATCCTCATTTTGATTATCTTTATTTCCATTTCCTATAATCTTCATTTTGTTTTTCAAAGTGATCCTTAGTGCCATCATCAACATCATTCTTTTCTTTTTTCCTTCTCTACACTCTGGTTAGCATCATTAACATTGATGACCTTGTCAATATCTTCTGAAGGAGCAGATGTCTCCAAGGAAGCATGTGTTTCTTCTACCTATGGTGGTGAGGAAACCACATTCTTTGTATCAAATAATGGAGTTTCTTTAGTAATATGGTCATCTACTTCTTTCTCTTCTAAAGCCTCTTTGAAAATGGGTAAATTTGTAATAGGAGGAAGATTTTCCTCTACACCAGTGACCTTTTCCTTAACATGCTCCTTTTCTTGAGCAGTATTAGATGATGAAGCAATTATCATCCCAAACTTTTCTACAATATCCTTGATAGTCTTCACTATTTCTTGTTTCAACTTGTTTGCTCATTCCTTTTCTCTTCCCATAAGAATGGTGACTCTTTGTTTTACTCTGAATTCTTTAGTATATACTTCAATCAATCTAGCCTTGTCATCCTCAGATAAGGAGGATTCAAATTCCTCCAAGGTGTCATATTTCATCTTGTCTTCAACTTCAACAGCTTCATGTCTTCTTTCAACCAAGGCATCACACACAACTCTAGGGACCTTCTTCTTGATATTACTCATATCAGCCTCCAAAATAATAATGTATTGAATGATAGCCTCATTGATTTTTTTCCTATCTTCTTAATCCACTTCATATAATTTTGTAGTACCTTCTAAAAAATCATCATACTCTAGCATATTACTAACCAAAACATCTAACTTCATCGAAGTACGAGCTCTTACCAGAGGAGTTTTTGTCTACTTCTTTTTAACTCTAGAGAGCCTTCTTCTGACTTCTTCTCCTTCTTCTTTTCAAGCTTCTGATGCATATTTACATTAAAAGATTTTTTCCTCTTTCTATTTCTTCTTTAGAAGTGTCTACAATGTTAGTTTTTGGCTTCTTAGCTCCAGTTCTAGTCTCTTGTGAAGCACCTTCACCCCTTGTTGGAGCATTGCTTCTTCTCTTTCTTGTTAGTTGTTCTTAATGTTCCAACCCAAGCTTAATTTATTCTTCAACCACAGTACTTAAATTCTTCTCCCTAAATTCTTTTTGCTTCTTTCTTCTTCTAGAGATAGTAGGGGTTGCTACCAGAGGCGCATTCTTCATCTCACTAGTCATTGTGCTAGGTTCGGAGGGTGCAGTGACTTCTTTAGTTAGCAGAGCACTAGGCTCCACCTTCTCTACTTTTGTAGAAATAGATGTAGCAGCTCTGGAGGACTTAGGTAATGTAGAGGTTGGGGTGGAAGTTGTTCTTCCAGATCTCCTTGGTCTGGAGGAATCACTAGCCATGCTAGCTTCTCTATCTCTTTCCTCCTTGGTCAATTCTTTTGTAAAGCCTTCTTTTCTAGCCCATTTTTTTACACTTTTCCATGCATTCCTCTTTATTTCTATTTTCTTCAATTCTAAGTGTACTTCTGATGTTTTTTCTTCATATGTTCCATGTCTCGGTAAAGAGGGGTCCTTAGGAATCTTGAGCAACAATTCAACATATCCTTCAACTTCTTTCTTAGAAACTTCATACCTAAGAGGCTCAATCCATATTGTTCTAGGTTCAACAACCTCAATTATACACTCATTAGTTGAGATAAGGAAAGTAATTTCCTTAGCATATTTCTCCACCAGATGTTGGGGAATTATTTCCCTTTCATGCATGTTCTTCTGAAACACTGCAAAGAATGCAGTTAAAGCATCATCCTGAGCTTTAAAATCACTTAAGTTGTGCATATAATTGAAGATTTTAGGTCCCACAGGTATAATTTTGTCCCATACAATACCTTTTCTTCCAAGAAGCTCTTTTAGGAAGTAAAACAATAAACACATTACCAAAGTTCCAAACTTAAAAGCATACTAATTTTTGCTTGTTTGCTTTAGATTCTCAAGCAGTTGCTACTGGAGCAACTCACACAAATAAAAGTCTCTCCCATTCACCACCATTTCATGTGCAACATAGATAGCAGTAGCTGAGTCTAAATTCTCCATGTTTGTGAAGTAAATCTTATGTCCTATCACCATTGAAGCATATTTCATTGCAAGATTTGTGATAGGTTTTGTTGTCAAAGCTCTCCTATCAAAGGTAGCACTGGTAAGGTTCATAACAACCTCATTTTTTCATAGATTTAAGAACCGGTACAAGTCTGGTATCACACAACCCTATAACAACCTTGATCACCTCCTTGCTTACAAGTCCAAGCATGCCAGTCCATAAAAACTTGTCATGCAACTTGTTTAGTGTTTGCCTTACATACTTAGCATCCACATCACTACTGTAGTTAGGAAACCAGTTCCATATATCAAGCTTTTTCTTAACTAGGTTAATGTAGTCAAGTTTCACCAAGAAATCATCTCCAATAAGCTCCTCAGACCATAAATCTTTAATTTTCTAATGATTATACTCTTCCAAGTTCCCATGTATGTATGCCCTAGTATCCTCTATAGGTAAAACCCTGTATGGAATCTTTGAAAAAACATCGTCAAGGTCCTTTTCAAATATTTTCATCGGATACTTTTTGAATTTTTATCTAGGCCTTTTAGTAATACTAACAATAGTCAGGGTAACCGTTTTAACTTCAATTCGAACTCAAATGCTTATGAAATCAATTCTATTTCAAACCCACGAAGCACATAAAGTTGTAAATACCTTTTCTATGCACAACAAGATCTAGGGTTTGGATATTCTACACCAAATTCACCTTCAAATCTCCTTCAATTTGCTTTGCTTTCTTCAAATGCACATGATTAAAATTGACTTAGAAACTCACTTTATATCTTTTTGATTTTCCCTAATTCCGCATTGAATGCTTTAATTTCCATAAAGTTGATAAACCCTTCATTGACACACTATAAACCCTAAAATGCTCCACATTTCTTCAAATTTTCATATTTTCTACTGGAATCTTTTTCAAGAGCTTGAGCAAGTCATTTTACATCATGTATCTTCATGTCACTCCTTGAAACCTCATATTTGCAGGGGGTTGTTTTATTTTCCTATTATTGCTCCCCCTAAGCCCATGCCTAGGTTTAGTTTTCAAGGGAATTATCTACACCAGAGGGAGGCACATATACATTTTATTTATCTTTACTCTTAGGTTCCTCTTCTTTCTCCAAATTTTCTCCATTTCCTTCTTTACTTCAATAGGATCAATTTTCTTCACAGGTTCATTCCTCTTTCCCAAATTAGTCTGCCTTCCATTCTTAATTCTGCAAAATTTTGAGATGTTTCCAGGTTTGTTACAATTATAGCATACAACATTTTTCTAACCAAACTGACCTCTATTCAATCTTGATTTGCATTGGTTAGCCTTATGTCCAAATACATTGCATGTATAACAATAACAATTGAAGGATTAAATCATTCTACCAACATTATATCTATTCATCATCTGATTTTTGCACTCAATAGCTCCATGTCCAAATTTCTTGCATGCAAAACATTATCCGGAGAAGGATCCAACATTTTGATTCCTTCTACTTCTACACTCTATTGCCTTATGTCCATATTTATTGCATGAAAAACAAATACCATTGAAAGATGGGTACCTTTGAGCATTTGGTTGTTTGATAGGGGGTCTTTTAGCATTGTTTCTCTAATTTTTGATTTGTTTTCCATTGTCTTGAGTCTTATTTTGATTTTCAACCTTATTAGGGGTTTGATTCTCCTTTGATCTTTCTCCTTCCTTAAGTCCCAAACCTCTTTTATCTTTAGATGGTTTATGTCCTGCAATTAGCTCATCAAGCATTGTAGTACTTGTTTTTAATTTGTCCTCATGAGCTTTTCCTTTTTCCAAATCTAATCTCAGAGTTACTATTGCTTGTTCAAGTATTGTGCATTCATCAGTCTTGCTTTGTACCACTACATTAAGACATTCCTCAATTCTTTTATTTTCTTCCACTTGTACTTTTAGTCCAGTGATGTCTTCATTTGCTTTCTTCAATTGTTCATTGACTTCTTTATGTCTTTCTCTAAATTTATTGATTTGTTCTCTCAAATTTTTGATGCATTCATTTGCTTCCACTAGGTTTTCCTTCAGATTTTTGTTTTCACCTTCAACTCTATCAAGATCTTCAAGAGCAACTTGTAGTTCTTCTTTATCAGTCAAACAATCAGTTTTAGTAGTAAGATTTGAAAATTCTTTATCAGCCATGTGTTTAATCTCCAAGATCTTCCTCAAGCTATTAGGCTTCTTAAAAGAAACCAAGCTCTGATACCAATTGTTGAACACCCAAAATACTGAGAGGGGGGTGAATCAGTATTCTATTAAACCATTGAATCATAATCCATCTAATTAATACAACATATCTAACTGCACCAATGAATGAAAACATGAAGCAACCACAAGATCATATAACACATGAACACCAATATTTTTACATGGAAAACCCAAAAAGGGGAAAACCATGGTGAGGATTAGCTCACAATATATTATAACCAGTTATAAGATATTACAAAGGCTCACTGCCAAGACACATTGTCCAATAAGGCTCACAACCAAAGATAAGATTCAAAACATAAATGACCACATAGCCAGGATGTGAACTAATATAAAATGCACCTTCCTTGTGTTGAATTTAGTTCCTTTGAAGCTTTGAATACAAAATACTACTTTGTTTTACAGTCACTCAATATTCACAACAGTTTTGCTATATTCGGATCACACACATATAAATTTGCATGTTCACATCATATCACTTATCATCTTGCATTTCATGTATTATCTACATTAAAAAATGACTTACATATATTCCTAATACATCCGCATACATCAATTAGGTCAGCCTAATTAGATGTAGCCCAAAATTAAATCAAAATTGCCTTGTCGGCTTCATACTTGAACCAAAGACATTTTTATGTTCAAAACAACTTTTCAACACTTAATTTAGGTTGGAATGGACCTAAAATAAATCTTATTAACATTTGCAATACATATTTAAACTCCACAACATATATCAATCATTAGGTCGGTTAGGAATTAGACCTAATCACAAAATAAGCCAACTGATCAAACACCAACGATCTATCTAATCATATAATCATGTGCCATTTAGAATATATAGTGTACTGACAGCTGTAAATATTCTCCCAAAATTGTAAAGTCTGATCCCAATCACCGGAGGAACGCAGATTGGATTATTCATACCCATTTACACTATATAAAGTCAAAATTGTATGTCAAACTACTATTACTTGTAACTTTCAAATTGTTCATCCAAAATAGCTAAAATCTTGATCATAGATGCATGAAGTAGTTAGGAATAACATATTATCACCTCATAAGTAGATCTTATTACATGAGAAATTGTGGGCCAAAATATTGGATTAGGATATCTTCATTCTATTCACTAGATTAGAGAAACTATCAACAGTTAATGTCGGCATCAATGACAACACATTAAAATGGTTCCTTCTTCATTCTTCCAACAACTTAGAGATACAAGGGATTGAGATACAACTAGGGATGTTGCAATTGGAAGAAATAAGACTTTGGACGACCTCTCATGGGCTAAAAATAAGAAGAAATAATTCATAGGATTGAGTTTCTCTTATCTATTTTTATTGTTTCTATTTATTGTCGTGTTCTCATAAAGATTTTTTCTTGGAAAATTAGGGGGTTGAATAGCCCTTTCATTTACATTTGTTAAAATCTTGTTTGATGGATTAAAAAGTGGATTTTTTTATAATTCAATAAACTAAGATGAAAGAGGTTTTCAGAAGTTTGTTGTTGTTGTTGGTGTTGTCATTGATGCCAACATAGTGTCAACACAATGTAGCTGGTGTTTCAGTATAGTTGCAAAGATTGTTGGAAGCCTGAGTCGATTAAGGAGATTGTTTGTGGTGATGATATGAACCCCTTGTATTATGGTAAATGATGAGTTTTGGAGTTGATGAGAAGTGTTTTAGATGTTGTAGATGTGTTGAAGAGGTGTTAGTAGTACATTGTTGATGAGGTTGGTTCACTTGGTTTCCAAGTGCTTTAGAGAAAATTAAATAAAAGGGTGTGTAATGTGATAGAGGTACATTCAGTGTTGTGCTCTACATTTCTTATTAGTTGAAGATATGCTCATGTGTTTTCAATGTGATGATTAGAGGTGTTCAAAGGTGTTATATCCAAAGTTTTAGGTTTTGGATTATATGACAATGGAAGATGTGTTTGACACTATGTCTATCTGTGAAATAGGGTGTCTGGGAGAAATGAGATTGCTCTACATTTTGCTACGATAAGTTTTTATGTCTTGCAGATCTGACAACATTCTTATATTGTCTGTATCGGCTTTATCTTGAGGTTTCAGGTGTTGTGGTGTTCTACAAGGTTGGTTAGTAAGTTGTATGTCTGTTCCAATGTATCTGGTTGCACATAATTAAAGTGTTCCTTAGTTTTAGGTGGTTGTGGTAGTTGTGTTGAATATTTTGATGATGTGGAATATTCTTGGATGTTGTGAAGTGTTTCTATGTGGTTACTTGTTAGTGTTAGTGCAGGTTTGGCCAAACTGGCATGCTAGTGCTAATTGTGGAGGATGATTGTTGTTTGTGGAAGTTTTAAGAAGTGTGTTGATGTAGATTTGGATCCTACTTAACCCTTAGCATGGTCCACCTTCACTTCTTTTCATTGTGTAAGTGTTTGGTGCCAACCTATTTGGTGTTGCATGTTTGAGGTGCATACATTTCATGGAGGTTGACCTAATTGAGATTGTTTTAGGTTGCATATGGTATAAATGCAAGATTCATTGTTGGAGATGTTAAGTAGAGTGTGTAAAGTGAAAAATATGTGAATGTGATCAAGTGTGGTGATATGAGTGCAATCTTTAATTCCTATGAATTTTAGATGCGGTGAGAAAAAGGTGTCTACATTTAAGGGTGCTTGAAGTTGTTGGAGGTAGTGAGCTGAAAGTTGTAGATGGCATAAAGTTGTAGTGGTGGATTTCTCTGATTTCCTTGAGATAGTGAATCTCATTGTAATAATCTTCTTTTCTTCTATACAGTGAGTCCTGGAAGTGTCTTCATTTTTTGAGTAGTGAGCCCTTAACAGTGAGCCTTATTGTATTTGGTGTTGTAATTCATATATATGTGAGCTAATCCTCACTATTTTTTCCCTTCTTGGGTTTTCCACATAAATCTGGTGTTCTTATGTGTTTGGATGTATTTGCATTACTATTTCATATGTTTACATTCTACTAGTGCATGATAAGGGTTTGAAGGTTGATAAGGGTTTGAATGATATTGAGGGACTGAATTTTTTGAAGTATACAAATTATTCACCCACCCTCTTAGTTGTCCTATGCATCTAACAAAGGTGTCTTTTTATAAGATAGTGAAAAAAAATGGCCTACTCCAAACTATTTTGTTAGTGATACTGACGGAGCTTTGGGTGGCATTGAAAATATATGGAATCCTGCTAGATTTAAGGGGATTAAAGGATTTTATTGTAAGAATAGTCTTATGGTGTCTATTGAATATCTTATAACCTCTGAAAGATGGAACTTAATCAAAATTTATGCCCCAAACTCTCAAGGTGCTAAAGTTGGGTTGTGGGATTCTTTGGCCATGTAATTGTTGAGGGGGAAAAATAAATTTTGGATTCTTGGAGGAGACTTTAATTCCCCAGCATTTCCTTTTGAAATTTTAGGGGGTATAAATGATTTTACTAACAATATGTTTGATCTTGTTGACTTTATTTCCCCTACTTCTTTAATTGATATTGATCTTGTTGGGTGTCGTTTCACTTAGTCCAATAGAAGACAGATTATTTAATTCAAGTTAAATTGAATAGATTCCTAATTTCCAGTAGTTGGGACATTATGGCTAAGCTTTCCTTATCAACTCTTCTTAGGTTGGGTTCATATCATGATGCTCTTTTGCTTTGTAGGAAAGATATTGCTATCAAAGGTCCTTTTTCTTTAAAGTATAAAATAATGTGGAATTTCCATCCCGAGTTTTCTAGTTTAATTGAGAATTGGTGGAACTCCCCTTGTAATGGCACTCCTATCTATTCTTTAACTCAAAAGTTAAAGAGGAAAAAATAAAAGGTTAAAGGATAGAACAAAATTTATTTTGGCAGCATCTTTCACAGAAAGAAGGATATCTCTACTAGACATAAAGAAATACAAGCTAAAATGGAGGGAGGAGAACATGACATTGATATCTTCCAAGAGGAAAGGAATTTGCATTTGCAATAGGCTAAACTTAATAAGGAAGAGTATTTTTAAAAAAAACAAAAATCTAGAGGTCAGTGGTTAATAAAGAGATATAAATACAATTTTTTTCATTAGTATACCATGAAAAACTATGGAATAAATAGAATAAGGAGCCTAATGAAATAATATAGAATTACTTTGATGGAGGATAAAGAGATTGTTTATGTTGTTTCCTTTTTCCCTAACTTTCAAAACAACAATAGAGCACAACCTCCTAGGTTGGAGGAGTTGCTTGATGTGATTCCAAAGGTTATTACTGATTAGGACCTCAAAGGCTTGCTAGAATTTGTTTCCCTCAAAGAAGTAAAAACTATTATTTTATCTTTTTGGGTTTTTAAAGCTCCATACCTGATGGATTTCCCTTGGATTTTTTTCAATATTTTTGGGATTTAGTGTCTATTGATCTCCTTAATGTTGCAAGAGATGTTTTAGATCAAATAATTTTTTGAAAACCATAAACTCTACTTTTATAGCTCTTCTTCCCAAAAAAGATAATGTTTCCACTATGCAAGACTTTTTCTCTATATGCTTATGTAATATGGTGTATAATATTTTCTCCAAGATTATAGTCAATAGACTGAAAGATGTTCTTAATAAAATGATAGCAAGATAATCAAAAAGGTTTTATTAAAGGGAAACATATATTAGATATATTAGATGTTGTTTTAACTACTCATGAAATTATCCACTCTATGGATTCTTGTAAGTCTAGGGATGGTGCTAAAACTGGATATTTCCAAAGCTTATGATAGGGTGGCATGGCCTTTCCTTTTAGTAGTTTTTTAGAAATATGGGCTTAAAGGAGATTTCTCAAGCTAATTATTGCCTTTATTACTACCCCCAACTATTTTGTCTTGGTTTATGGTGTCCCTAGGGATTTCTTCTCTTCTAGCAAAGGTTTAAGATAGGGTGATCCTCTTTCCCCCTACCTCTTTATCATAGTTGCTAAAGTTCTTGAGAGAAATATTCAAAAAACATTGAATCAAAGGTTGATCAAGGGATAAAAGTTGCTTCTTTCAAGCTTGATTCTCACCAACAGTTTGTGGGCAATACTATTCTCTTTGGTGAAGTGTTTTTAATAGTTTCTCAAATTTGGAAGACTATTCTAGAGGATTACGTTAAGGCTTCAGGTTAATTTATAAATTATAATAAAAAATAATCTTTATTTATTTTAATATAAACCAGTTGATCAAAGAAAGAGTTATGAGGATTTTGGGGTGTCAGTTTGCTATTCTTCTAACCACCTATCTTGGTATTCCTTTAATCTTGACCAAGTAATGCCTATTGGAATTAGATTATTGAGAGATTTCAAAATAATTTGGTTGGGTGGAAAGAAAAACTTCTAAGTCAAGCTAGTAAGTTACAATTACTTAAGGTTTCTTTGTAAAATATTCCTATTTATTATTTATCTCAACTAAAAATCTTTGCTTTTATAGCTAATAAAATTGAGCAGGTCCAAAGAGAGATCCTCTAGACTAGGACTAAATAGTGTTCTTGAATTGCTCTAATTGGTTGGGATAAAGTGTGTGTTCCTAAATAGTTTGGGGGTCTTCATATAAGAAAGATAAAGCTTGTTAGTAATGACAAAGTTTGTAGTCAAAAGTTTGTCAAGGATGAAAGAGATTGTAGGAGTACTTTGAATTATCATTATATTCCCCTTGACTTAAAGTGTTATATGTCATAATTTTAGCATGTTTAGTGTTGGTAATTTTACTGTTAGAATGTAAAATCAAGAAATATATTATTAGTTGTTGTTGTATGCTTGCATCTATTCTCTATCTATGGTGATCCAAAAGTCTATATCAATATATTTATGTTCAAGGATATCTTTTGGGTAGAGAGATTTCTCTAGCAATATGATAATGGTCAGCATTTCTTTCAGAAATGCACTTTTTCTTTGCAATTTGGAAGGAGAGTATATCTACACTAGAATTATAATATTCCTAAATTTTTGGAGGTGATTTTCAATGTGCAAGAAGTGTGAAGTGACAAAAGGTCCTCTATTCCTATTTGTCAACCTGTTTGTGTTCAAGATGTGTGTGGCAATGACTAGTAGTGTGCAAAATTCAAATATTGTGTGTGGTGTTAGGATAGGACTTGGTTAAGGTTCTTGTGGTGGTACATGACATAAAGTTCTTTTTGGAGGCAAGAATTTTATGTTTGGATAATTATGTTACACATTTAATTTAATTTGAATTTAGGTCCACCCTATGTCATCCTGGCTCTTTTCGAATCCCTGATCAACATGGAAGAGTGTTAATGTAATGTCATGTATATATTTCAAATGTTTAGATTCATCAACATGTATCTAAGTATGATTGCATGAATTATAATTACATGTGTGTGAAGTAGAGTTGGTCACTGGTGCAAATTAAAGAGAAGGTGGTGAAGAATTGCATTCCAATGTGTGTGCTTATATTAGAAGATCATATAAGTGAGGAAGAGCTTTAACTGTAACTCTAGCACATGTTGAGTTACGTTAAATATCCACAAGATTTATTATTATATTCTGGTAGTACTGGTGTTCTACCTATTATATTGTTTCATTTAGAGATCAGTGTCTCCAGTAGGTTGGTGCCTACTTCAGTGTATAAAACTAACTTGTATATTTTTGCATTGTGAGGTTGGATTTGGGTAGTAGATCCAAGCAACTTTTCTCACCGTGATTTTTCCCATCCTAGGTTTCCACACATATCTAGTGTTCACTTTTGCAGATGTGTGTGTTTATGTTGTTCCTTGATCATTGGCTTTCTGATTTGATTTAAGTATGGTTTTTGTTATGTGCATTTGAGTTAAGATTTTTAAATAGATTTGGTCTATTGATTCACCCCCCCAGTAGATTGTGTGCCCTTCAATTGGTATCAGAGTTGATTTCCTTTGAAGAAGCCTAACAACTTAAGGTAGATCTAAGATGGCATGGGAAAGTTTTTGTAGAAACAAAGCATTGATCTTTGATGTATCTAATTTTCCTTTTTGGAAGGTTAAGATGGAGTCCTATTTGATGGTTTTAGGGTTAGACATTTGGATGTTAGTTGTAGAAGGATATGGGCCTCTTGAAAACCCTCCTAGGGATTAGGCCAAAAAGAGTGCTTGTGAACTTAATGTTATGGCAAGGAATGCTATTTTATGTAGATTGACTAATTCTAAATTTATGAAAGTAATGTAGTGTAAAAAAGCAAAAGACATGGGATAAATTGGAGACAATCTATGAAGGTGATGACAAAGTCAAAGAGGCAAAGCTGCAAACTTACATAGCTCAATTTGAAGGTTTGAAGATGAGAGAAGATGAGAACATTGCTATATTCATGCTTTGAGTTGATGAAGTTGTCAACCATATCTGAGGTATTGGTGAGAGTTTGGAAGGGAAGATAGTTGTGAAGAAGGTTTGATCCTAAAATATCTTCTATTAAGGAAGCTAAGGATCTGAATACTTTAAAATTGATTAAACTGTCTGGAAATTTGACTGCATTTGAGATGAGATTTGAAAGTGAAGATTCTATAAGGAGAGAGGTTGCCTTTAGAGTGCTTATGAAGTGGGTTGATCAAGATTATAATTTTTGATCAAATTCGGAAGAAGAAAATTTTGTTAGGAAGCTACAAAGAGGTTTCAATAAGTACAAAGGTAAATTACCTTTCAAATGTTTCAATTATGGAGAAGTAGGACATTTTATGGCTAAGTGTCCCTATAAGAATACTAAAAATTCTAAGCAAAAGAAGGGAAATAAGTCATTTGAGAGAAAGTTTAAGGGTCAGAGGAAACATAACAGCCTCTACACTAATGAGGAATAAGACTACTCCATGGAAGAAGATGATGAAGATGCATCTAAAGAAGAAAAATAAAAGGTTGTACTCATGGCTTTTAGAATGCTGAAGGAGATATAGAAATGAGTTTTAGAAACAATATAGAAGAGGTGGATCTTATGGAAGAATTAAAGTGTGCCAAGAAAGAAATCACAAGACTGAAGATAATTGTAGAAGAAGTGAGAGCTAAAGAAAAGGTATCTAAGGAATTGAAGAAAGAAAAAAAGATGATTGTTGATTTGAAGATCCAAATTGAAGAAGCAAAAAGAGTTGAAGAAGTTATGACAAAAAAATTACTATCAAGAGATAAAGACTATGAAAAATTGGAAGCATAAATTGTGATAGTAAGAAAAGAGCTTGAGAAAGTTAACTAACATCTATAGGTGAAGTTTGGTAAAAGTATTGAAACCCTAGATTATATTTTGGGAAGTTAGAGAGCTTCGCATGTCAAAACTAGAATAGGTTTTGATGATCAAAAGGTGACATAACAAACTATGAAGACTACTAAGACAATTTTGGAAGTGACAGGCTTCATAAGTTCGAAGTCTAAAAGAACCATGGCAAGTGATGAAAGCATGACACACAATGATGGCTCCATTCAAGTGCAAAATAAAAGAAGAAGATCCAAAAGATAGGGATACCATACTAGGTTAAATTTTCCTTTCTATGGTTATTTTTTCAATTGCAATAATTTTGGTCATAAAGTTGTGGACTATAGAAGAGCTATAGTAAGAAGAAATAGCTTTTTTAGTAACAATGCATTTGCACCTCTATATAATTTCAACATCATTTGTTTCAAGTGCAACAAATTCAGACACATTGTAAGGAACTGCAGAAGCAATTTTGTGAGTCCTTCACTATTGATGAGTGGAAGAAAAGGACCAAAAAGAAGAAGTCATGAACCAAAAAAGGTTTGGAAGAAGGTTCCTAAAGAAAAGAAGTAAGAAAAATCAATGATTGCTCAAACTGAACTACATGCTCAAAAAGAGAACAATACATGGAACATAGATAGTGGTTTCTCTAGCCATATGATTGGAGATAAGAGTAAGTTCATGAATTCCAAGAAATTTGAAGGTGGTTCAGTGACCCTTGAAAATAATTTAATTGCTAAAATCTCTTGTAAGGGTACTTTAAGTCTTGATGGTGGTAAAACAAAGACACATGATGTTTTGTATGTTGAAGGTTTAAAGCATAATTTGTTAAGTGTCATTTAGATTATGATAAAGGCTACTTGAGCTATCTTTTAGTGCTGAAGGTTTTGAAATAAGGGAATCAAGTATCGGTGAACTAATTTTGGAAGGAAGCAAGACAGACAGTGACATTTATCATCTCAATGAGTTGAATGGACAAAGTTGTTGAATTGTGCAAAAAGATAAAAGTTGGCTTTGGAACTAACGACTAGGACATATGAACTTTGATGATATTATAAAGATTAGTTCAAAAGGGCTAGTCCATTATATGCCAAAGATTAAGAGGCCTCAATCAATTAGTTGCAAGCTATCTCGTGAAGGGAAGCAAACAAGAAGCAAATATCCTAGTAAGGAGTATTCCACATCAAAACCATTAGATCTGGTTCATACAGATCTGTGCAGACCCATGGGGACTAAAATTCCACAAGGAGACAAGTATTTCATGATTATCATTGATGATTACACTAGGATGACTTGGATAACATTTCTAAAAGAAAAGCTAGAAGAATTCAAGAAGTTTAAGGGATTAAAGGCATTAGTAGAAAATGGAACAAGAAGGAGAATCAAAGTCTTGAGATTTAATAGAGGTGGAGAATTCACTTCTGAGAATTATGCAAAATTTTGTGAAGAGCATGGGATCCATAGGCACTTCTCTACTCCTAGAACTCCACACAAAAAATAAAGTTACCAAAAGAAAGAACTAGACTATACAAGAGATGGCAAGAACCATGTTATGTCAATCAAATCTATCGAATAAGTATTGGAGAGAATCTACACAAACTACTGTATATCTTCTAAAAAAAGTCCAAATTAGGTGCAAAATTGAGAAGACACCATATGAGTTATGGAGAGGAAGACCGACATCAATAATATACCTCAAAATATTTGGGAGCAAGTGCTACACCAAGAGAGATGAAGAAAATTTGGGTAAGTTTGATTCCAAATTAGATGAAGGCATTTTTCTTGGTTATTCTTTAAGAAGTAAAGCCTATAGATGATATAACAAAAGATTAAAGAGGATAATTGAAATTTCAAATGTGAGAGTTGATGAGACTATTTAGTCCACTAGTATTATGAAAGTAGAAGATGATGAACCAATTCAAAACAACATTGAAGATTCAAAAGAAGTGGTTATAAAGGCTCTAACAAAGTACGTTAAGAGAAATCATTCTAAAGACCATATCATAGGAGTCAAAGGAAACGGGTTTCAGACCTGGAAGATACTTGAGAGAGAAAGTGAGCAACTACACACTTGGATTTACTATCAAAGATAGAGCCTAAGTCATACACAGAAGCAAGCAAAGATAAAGGTTGGATAGAAGCTATGGAGGAAGAATTAAATTAGATCATGAAAAATGAAACTTGGGAACTTGTTGCAAGACCTAAAGGCAAGAATGTGATTGGAACAAAGTGGGATTTTAGAAACAAGATAAATGAAGATAGAGAGGTAATTTGGAACAAGGCAAGACTTGTATGTAAAGGGTATGCTCAGGTTGAAGGCATAGAATTTGAACATACATTTTCTCTGGTGGCAAGACTAGAGGAAATCATAATGTTCTTAACCCTTTCTGCATTCAAGAACTTCAACATGTGTACCAAATGGATGTGAAGTTAGCATTCTTGAATGGACAACCATAAGAGGAGGTCTAAATTAAACAATCAGAAGGATTTCAATGTTCTAACAATCTGGATTATGTTTTCAGATTGAAGAAGGCTTTGTATGAATTCAAGCAAGCTCCCAGAGCTTGGTATTCAAGGTTGGATGGATGCTTGCAGTAGAAAAGATTTTGGAGAGGAAGTGCAAACAATAATCTATATATAAAAGCATAAGGAGAACAACTATTGATAGTTGTGGTCTATGTAGATGGCATCATTTTTGGAGGTAATAGTGAAGACATGTGCAAGGACTTTTTAGAAGATAATATAAAATGAATTTGAAATGTTAATGCTAGGAGACTTATCTTTCTTTCTTGGGTTTTAAATTGTACAATCAAACAAAGGCATTTTCCTTTCACAACACAAGTACATAAATGAGATGCTAAGTAAGTTTTGGATAGAAGATTGTAAACCGGTTGGAACACCTATGGTTACAAGATGCAAATTAAGTAAAGATGATGAATCTGCTCTAGTAGATCAAACTTTGTACGAATCCATGATTGGAAGTTTGTTGTATGCAACATCATCCAGACCAGATATTATTTAGGAAATTGGAATGGTTGCCAAATTTCAAGCAGCACCTAAAGAGACTCATATTAAAGAAGTAAAGAAAACATTTAGATATTTGAAGGCTACTAAAGATTTTGGACTATGGTATCCAAAGAGTGAAAATTTCACTCTAATTGCTTACACAAATGCAAATTGGGCAGGATGTGTTGTTGATTGAAAGAGCACAAGTAGAGGATCATTCTTTCTTGGTGATAGTTTGGTGTCCTAGTTGAGAAAGGAAAAAGAATTAGTCTCTCTATCTATAGCAGAAGCATAATACATTATTGCAACATCATGTTGCACTCAAGTGCTTTGGATGAAGCAAAATTTGAAGGAAATGAAGATTGAGTTTGATGAACCTATTACTATTTTTTTTATAACACCAACACCATAAATATTTCAAATAATCTAGTGATGCACTCAAGAACAAAACACATTGCAATTAAGTATCACTTCTTGATTGAAAAAGGTTACAAAGGAGGTAAGACTGGAGTATGTTGATACAAATGAGCAAGTTGCAGATATATTCATGAAGCCACTTCCCAAGGAGACATTTGAGTTTCTCTGGTAGAATTTGGGAGTTGTTGCTCCCTCCTCTTGAATCAAAAGGTAACACATGTTAAGGGGGAGCTTGGTTTCCCTACCATAAGAAGGCTTGGTGGTCTTGCAGAGCATTCTCAAAAGCAGTGAAGCATGGACTTGTTGCAAGATGGTGTGTCCCTTGGTCTTCCTTGTGCAGTGCGACACTTGGGTTCGTGACATGGCTTAACCACCTCCTGTGGATCTTGTATAAATTTGGTAGTTGTATCAGGCATTAATAGGTCGATCTTTTGGTGCAACAACAACCACCAATGAAACAATTGGTATCAGTGCCGAGGTCACAGGTTCAAAACCCTCACTTGTGTTGGGGGGGATTGTTGCAAGATGGTGTGTCCTTGGTCTTCCTTGTGCAGTGCGGTGCTTGGGTTCGTGACATGGTGTAATCACCTCTTGTGGATCTTGTATAAATTTGGTGATTGTATTGGGCATTAACAGGTCAATATTTTGGTGCAACGACAACCACCAATGTAACAAGACTCATGGAGAGTCTATCCAAGAAACAAGTTTCTGGATTGTGCAGAGTCCCAAAAATACAAAAAGGGGGAGTGTTGACCTTTGCCATTATTGTCAAAGGGGGAGATAGTAAACTCAAAATTTTGAATTTCTCAAAAAGAATAATGTCTCGGAATGCTATATCTTCCATAGTGGGAGAGAGTGAAGAAAATTCTACAACAAATAAATTATTCTAAAAGTTCTTTTGGTGGTCCAATATTTTGTTGTTTGCCATCAATAACAAAGGGGGAAATTGTTGAACATAGGTTGTCATTGATATCAAAGGCTATCAGTAATGAGAGAGTTTGCAGTCAGAAGTTTGTCAAGGATGAAATAGATTGTAGGAGTACTTTGAATTGTCATTATATTACCCTTGACTTAAATTTTTGTATGTCAAAAGTCTAGTCTGTTCAGTGTTGGTAATTTTACTATCAGAATGAAAAATCAAGAAATATGTTATCACTTGTCATTGTATGCTTGCAATATTTTGATTTCATCTATTCTCTATGTCTGTGGTGATCTAAAAGTTTCTATTAGTATGTTTCTATTCAAGGATATATTTTGGGCAAAGAGATTTCTCCGACAATACGATTATGGTCAGTGTTTCTTTCAAAAATGCACTTTTTCTCTATGGTTTGGAAGGAGAGTATGTCTACACTAGTATTATTAGATTTATGAGTTTCCAAAAGGTGATGTTTAGTGTGCAAGAAGTTTGAAGTGACATAAGTTCCTTTGTTCCTATTTGTCAACTTGTTCATGTTCAAGATGTGTGTAGTAATGGCTAGTAGCGTGTGAAATTGAAAATATTGTGTGTGGTGTTAGGATAGGACCTAGTTAAGGTTCCTATGGTGGCACACAACATCAAGTTCTTTTGGCAGATTTTTTTTTATGTTTGAACCTCTTGACCTACATCAAGCTTTCATATTTTATTTTGTTCACTTGAATCGCCCCCATGAAATTCCTAGGATGTCATTAATGACTAGTGTAGACACTAAAAAATATCCTAAGCCTGTGAGTGTCATTTTTCTTCATCCTCGTCCTTCGATAATTGAATAATTTTAGTTATTCAATTATGTTTGATCATATTCCTCTATTAATTAAATAATTTTTAATAATTATTTAATTAATTCACTTTCTAATCTTTATTTTGTCCTGATCAATTAAATAAACTAACCTTGTCACTAATTTCTCCCTCTTCTTCAATAGTTAAATAAATTATTATATATTTAATTATTTTGTCACCTTTCATCTATAATTAAATAATTACCATTAATTATTTATCTATTCATGGTCCTTTAATTATTCTATAGTTAAATAATTATTAAAATTATTTAACTATCCCATGCCACCTCCCCTGTTAAATAATTAATCTAAATTAATTATTTAAGGTCTAATTTTCATCTCTCCATTTAATTAAATTGATAAAAAAAAAAAATTTTGGGTAAGTGCTACCAAAGGGGGTAGCTCCCTAAATTAATTCAATCAAAGAAATACATAGCCATACGTCATCGATTAATGGTTCATATAACCAACATCAACAACAGTATCCACTAGCCTCGCCACCACATATCTACAATCAGACCGGGAAACCACCTAAAATCTCAAGAATGAATTGATATTTTTCTTTGTTCAACCCCCATCCGAAACAGCTTCCAAGCCCACTATAACATAGCTTGCTCAATGACACCAGACAGGCTTAAAAAACCAGCAATGAATCCAACCACAAGCGCCACCGGGACAGAAGGCAATGGAGATCGACAGGTTAATCACCACGCAGCCAAATTGCAAGGCTGGCACCCATGAAAAATTCGGACTGTAACATTACAGGCGCGGGGAACCCGCACTGTCTAAGTCTAGGCAGAGGAGAGACAAAAGCACTTGATAATCCCACCCTCCAGCATCGACCCCTAGAACAGAAAGCAGACACATGTGAAACGAAGCACATCCCACCCAACGGATCAAGGCACCAACGGCAAACCCCACCACCAATTGACCAACCCAACAACTGAAGGACCCAAAACCTGCAGCAGACCGCCACCATTGAAAGCTTAGCCACCGCTATGAGAAACAATTACCCCTTACACTCCCTCGCATCCATCAGGATGAACTCAACCACATCACTAGGCAAGTCATCACCCCCATACGTGACCTCTTCGTTGGTCAGCCTAACACCAATGTTTGCCAAAGCGTCCGCAGCCCCATTGGCCTCCCTGAACACATGCGATATAGTGAATGAATCTAGCCTATTCAGATAATGCCAAATCACCGAGACCCATTTTTGAAGCCTCTAGCTCGCCACCTTTTTCTTGCAAACTGCGTTAACGACAACCTGAGAATCGCCTTCAATTTCCACATCATGAATTCCATTTTCCAAACACAGCCTAATCCCAGCAGCAAGAGCAGCCATCTCCGCCTCATTATTGGTCGCCACCCCTAGCCGACGAGCCAACGCGCAGACGCACAAGCCGTGATCATTCCTAATCACACAACCAGCAGCCGCCTCCCCGGGGTTGCCCTTGGCAGCCCCATCAAAATTGAGTTTGAATTTGCCAGGTTTAGGAAGATGCCACTTCGCCACTTTTCTCTGGTTATATTTGGGTACAGGATCAAATCGGGGCGGCCTCAAATAGTTCCACTTCTTCTGAAGATTGTTATCCCAATTAGAGAATTGAGTATCAGAGCGAAGACAACACTTCGCATTAGCCAGCTCACACACACCAAACTCCACTTTTTTGATTATCTCTTCAACTGGCAACGATAGATTGCTGAAGATCCTCTGATTGCGCTCTTTCCATAAGTTCCAAACCAACAACGAAGGAGAAATCAACCAAACATCGCCCCAAAGATCCCTCCATTTTTTGACAGGCCAGCTAGAGAGGAAATCAAAAAGGTCAAACTGCCTCAGAGTGGACCAGCCCAGCGAATGCTGCAACCAATCCCAGCATCTAGAAGCAAAGGGACAAGACAACAAAAGGTGGTTGGAGGACTCAGCATCGTGCCAGCAGAGAGTACACACCGAAGGCCCTTGAATTCCATATGTTCCCAACCTGTCGCCCGTAAGAATTCTCTTGTGCAAGGCAGCCCAGAGGAATGCACCAGCCTTAGGGAAGGCCTTGGAGTTCCAGCACAAGGATGCAGGCCAATCCGCACCATTCCTTTGAGCCAACTGAATTTCATAACCCAGCTTGACCGAGTAGGCCCCAGATTTGGTGCCACACCAGATAATTTCATCTTCATCAGCCGTGAGTCAAAGCTTTCACTTGCCTAGAGCCTCGCCAAGTTTAGAGGCCACCTCATCCGGAATTCCCCAGCAGTCCCAGGAGCGCCAATTCACTCCACGATCGCTGCCCACTTGACCTTCCACGACATAATCTGCTACTTTGTCGCCAAGAAGGTCTTCCACCCTACCAAGCCACTCGCCTTCACCAATCTCTTCCGCCAATGGCACATGCCCATTCCATGACTCACTCCAAAACTTTGCCCTCTTACCATTCCCCACCTTCCATGAGATGTGATCCGTAATAATGTGTCTGCTTTCCCTTATGAACTTCCAGACAGCTGAACCACCACCACAATTGGCCAACGTGAGAATTCACATAGGGTCCATGTCGTCCAAGTATTTGCTATGGATGATGCGGCACCACAGCCTATCCGAGTCCTTGAATAGTTTCCAGTTCAGCTTGGCGCCCAAGGCCAAATTCACCAGCTCCATTTTTCTAAGACTGGCCCCACCATCCATTTTACGCAGGCAGGCAATATCCCACCCGATAAGTGGAATCCTTTTGATGTCCTTCGAACCATTCCACAAAAACTTTTTGTACAGGCCTTCAAGACTTGATATTGCCTTGTTCGGGAGTTTGAAACAAGATATGGCATAAATCGGGACAGCCGCCAAGACCAACTTGATCATCAAAATTCGCCCAGCAAAGGTTAACCACTTACCTTTCCAGGCGTCCATCTTAAACTGACATTGCCCCAACAAATCCTCCCACAATGCTGACTTACACAGGCCTTGGAACAAAGGTACTCTGAGATGTTTGGATGGTAAAAGGGCCACTCTGAACCCCAATATGCGAGCAATCTTCTTCTGGAGGACCTTCTTGGTGTTGAAGAAAATAATCTCTGACTTCTCTTTGTTCAGGACTTGCCCAGAGACACTAATATATTTGACTAAAGCACCATGAATTACCGCAGCTTCCTGAAGAGTGGCTTCCCCACCCAAAACATTATCGTCAGCAAACTGCACATGCGTGATAGGCTCAACGTCTTGAGCCACCCTAATCCCCTTCAAAATCTTTTGCGACCTCAACATTCTGAAATGCCTTCCCATGGCCTCGGCCATAATAATAAAAAGAAAAGGCGATAATGGGTCGCCCTGGCGTAGACCGTTGGTGGCCTGGAAGAAACCACATAGAGAACCATTGACCGAGACCGAGAAGCGAGGAGTGGTGATACAGGTACGAATCATTTCCAGCCAACCATTAGCGAAGCCAAATTTCTGCATAACAGCCAGCAAGAAGCACCAGTCAACCCGATCATAGGCCTTACTAACATCTAATTTTATTAGCATTCCTTGCATTTTGCTCGAAGTTAAAGAGTGGATTGTTTCTGCAATAGTTATTATGCTGTCCATGATTTCCCGACCCGGAGTGAAGCCGTTCTGTTCTTCAGAGATAATCGATCCTAACACCTTCTTCAACCGATTCGCCAAGGCCTTAGCTAGAATTTTGTAAATGGCATTGCATAACGAAATCGGCCTGTAGTCGGCAAAAGTCGTGCACACAGGTTTTTTTGGAATTAGAGCAATAACCGTGTTGTTTATGTCCTTGACAAAGTGTTTCTTTTTTCTAAACTCCTCGATGAATTCCCAAACATCAGAGGCAATGAAAGACCAACACTTTTGATAGAAATTTGTCGGCATCCCGTCTGGACCCGGCGCCTTATCAGGGTTCAGCTCGAATGTGGCATTCTTGATCTCCTCTAGGGAGAAATGCTCCAAGAGCATCCTGTTGTCCTCATCACTGATGAGGTGAGGGATGCAGTCCAGGAAGGACCCATCCCAATCCGACTCACCCTTCAAGCCCGCCAAAAGGGAGGAGAAAAAACCAATCGCCTCCGCCTCTAAGCCATCCTGATCGTCTACCACAGAACCGTCTTCTCTGGTAATGGACTCAATTCTGTTTCTTGACCTTTTGGAACGTGTGGCAGCATGAAAAAACTTCGTGTTGCAGTCGCCTGCCTTCAGCCAATTTTCCCGAGCTTTGTCTTTCCAGAACCACTCCTCTCTCGCAAGCAGTTCTGAATGCCACACCTTCAACTCCTTCTCCCTGATATATTCCGTAGCAGTCATCCCAAAATGAATCACATGTTCGTTCAAAGCCTCTAAATCAGCTTCCACCTTACCTTTTTCGACAAAAATGTCCCCAAAGGTGGACTTGTTCCATTCCCTCAGTTTGCTTTTTATATGCCCAATCTTCATACTTAACCGGAAGCTAGGAGTCCCACTGCCCCTGAGGTCATTCTTCCACCAAGCCTCCAAAAGACCAAACAGGCTCGAGTCACGCCACCACATGGACTCGAATTTGAAGTAGCAGTTCTTTGGCCTCTCACCCAGCATAATTTTCAATAATACAGGATAGTGGTCAGACACAGAGATCGGAAGAATGCTGGAATCACAAATGAAGTCCTCCTTGTACCACCCCAGCCCCAACAAGAAATGATCGAGCCGTTCAGAGATGTTGGTGAAGCCCACCCGCCTGTTAGTCCAAGTAAAGAAACCATTTTTTGGAGCGCAATCCACCGCAGGCAAGCCGGAAACAAAATCCCTGAAATCCAGCATTGACTGATTTACTTTATGTACTCCACCGCTCTTCTCATTTAGGTCCAAAATTGCATTAAAATCTCCCCCAAGCACAAGCTTGTCACTTTGTAGCTGTTCTACCAAAGCAAGGATGGAATTCCACACCAAAATTTTCTCCTCAGTCCTGATAGGCCCATACACATTAAACAAAGGGAAATTAGCCTTCACAAGCCTACAACTGACCACCCCAAGAACCCAATTCGCCTGCCTGTCGAGCAATTGAAAGTCCACGGTATTAGAAGACCATAAAATACCAAGACCCCCAGAAGAGCCGACAGCATCAATGAAAACCCCTTTCCAGATTTTGCAGTAATTGATAAACTTCTCCCCAGCCAGAGAGCTAATCTTTGTTTCCTAAAGCAAGACAATATCTGCCTTAATACAATCTAGATGACGCTTAACCAAGCGTCGTTTGTCAGGGGCCGATAGGCCCCTGACATTCCAACTAAGGAGCTTCATTGTTGTCCAAGGGAGGCCTTTGCTCCCTTGGATGTCAAAAAAACCTTGATGCTCTGCAGACCTTTCTCCCTTGCCTCTTCTTCCCGCTTTACCTTGCCAGATTTCCTCCCTCCAAACTTCTTCACCGTCCCCAGAAGCTTAGCCACACTTTGGCTGATACTGCGTGGATCAATAACATCTAATTCATCTTCTTCAGAGACCTCCTCCACCTCATCAGCGGAGGCCTCCAAAAGCGGGAAGGACTCAGAGTCGAAGCCCAGCTCCGGCCCCCCAGGCTCCATCACACACGAAGGAAAAACTGGATTCTGAGCCACCGAAGGCACCCCACCCGCCACAGGGGAGATGGCACCAGAGGGAGTAGACCTTGGGTCACCCAGAGTAGGAGGGATCCCCCCAACGGCAGCACCCTCCCAGACCACCAACTGAAGAGAAGCAGGAGTCGACTTCTACTTTGGTTGCCATATTTTCTTGGTCTTTGCCTTTTTTTTACAGTTCTCCACATTATGGTCCTTGCTGTGACAGCGCGAGCAAAAAAATTTGTCATCTTCGACTTCTACTGATTGGATCCAATGCTCGCCGCCCGCGCAAAGCAAGATTTCCTCTGGAATTTTCTTGACAGCAGCGACCTTAATCCTGGCATAAATGTAGGAGTCACCTTCGATGATCCCCATATCTGCATCCACCAGCGTCCCCAGAGAGCGGCCAATCTTAACCAAGCAGTCTTCAGCCCAGTACTCAAGCGGAAGATTGTACATCCGGATCCAGACCGGTTTCTCATAAGGATCGTGTTTTGCGGCATTGAAATTAGGGCACCATTTTTGCATATACAACGGGGATCCATCAATTTTCCAGAGACCACCCTGTAACACAGCATCCCGAGCCTCAAACGAACTGAACACAGCAATGGAGAACCCCTTTGGTAAAAATTTGACAATTTTCGCCGCTTTCCAGTTGCTCGCTATCCAAGTTTTGATCTTCTTTCTTTCAAACCTAGGGCCAGCGGCTCTGGCAATGATCGCAAGATCCTCCAACATGCCCGCCTCTTCCTCAGCCTCGCACGACAGATCGATGGTGACAAAGGTTTTATGGCATTGGGCATGGCATGAGACCTTCGAATCCTCACCAGCCATCTTCTGATCGCCATCCTTGCCATCCGAGCTTACATCCCTGCCAACCGAACCTGCCCCCGGCCGTAGTACTTCTGCCGAATTTCGCATCTTGTTTTAGATTTAACTTTTTGTATTAAATTGATAAATTTAATTAAATGCTCCTTTTGTCATTTTCTCTAAATAAATAATTTGGATAAATTATTTATTTGCCACTTGTCATTCTCTCTCCATTTTTGAATAAATAATTTAAAATAAATTATTTATGCACCACCTGGTCAAAGATGCTCTGTCATAATCCCCTGTCATAACATTCATTTCTGTCATAGCCTACATATCTTGCATGTTTGTCATAACTATCAGGCATCATAGCCGTCGGCGTCATAGCTTTTCCATGCATGGCATATTTTTGGTGCATCAATTTTGGACCGTTGATCTTGGCATCTTTTCTGAGACTTAATCTCAATCATCCATTTCATAACCTCCCTCTCATACATTCCCATCCATTGATCTTGGAATCTTTCTAGAAGATTAATCTCAGTTTTCCATTTGAAAGGTTGTCTATAAAATCAACCTTCCTTCTCCATTTTCATTTTAATAGCTAATTGTATCCAACTTTCTTGCTGCCATTTGCAGGTTTTGCACAAGTGCTTCAACAAATATGAGGACAAAGTTTCATAACAAGAAGGAGAGCAAGAAAAGTGATTCAAGTTCAATGGGGAGTGCTTTATTTCATTGTTTTCATTTTGCTCCTTTCATATGATTGTATTCTCTTGTTTGGATGAGGTTTTATAGCTTAAAAGTGTTGGATGTCACTTTGTCTATGCTATTTGATTTCTAACCCCATCTTGCAACTAGATTTGTCCCTACAACTACTCCATAAGGACTTTCCCACCCAAATACCATTGTCCATCCCAAGGGTGTGAATTTTACCAAAAAATCAATGGTGGATGTTGAATATTTCTAGTTTTCCATTAATGCAAAGGTTTAATTCAATTCCCAATAGTCCTCATGCCTATTCTAGATATTATATTTTACAAATTTTATAGATTTTACCTCATCTCAAATACCAAAGTCACAATGTCCCATTGTTCATAACATTATTATAAAGTGATTAAGGGTCATCTACCTTCCTACATGATCCAAAATGTCATTAATTACTTAGGAATGGATGCTATCATAGTTGGGAAATCTCTCAAACCTCTCTTGGTACTTATGGACCCATCAACTACATGATCTATGTGCAAAAATGTATGGTTGTTGATATAATAGGCGTGGTTACAATTACATGACCACTTAAGGATAATACAAGTAGGAATTAGTGACCTATGCAATTGTAGATGACCTTGTTTCTTCTTCCAAGATCACATGGTGGTGTGGAAAGACATATATTCAATTTTTAAATGAAGAAAGGGATAAGGAAAATGATTGTAGAGCATAAAATAAAGAGAATAGGTTACAAACCACTAGGGTCTCTTTCTAACAATGGGCTTAGGGAATTTTTTGGATTTTCTCCCAAAGGGTGTAATGTCATTTTGTAAATCCAACTTGGAATATTTTAAGTGTGTAGATTTGACATATTTTGAATGCCTCTATAGATTTTATGTACATTTTAGATGATCTTATTGGTCTTCTTAATCACATATGTTGATTAAAGTGTTATATTGACTAGTTTATCAACTGGAAGGTATTAAACTCTTCAAAAATATTTTGCAAGGAAACATAACACAAGAAGTGTGTAGGTTATTTATGGATAACTAGGATAGATTCAACTAGATGTCCTACAATTCATCTACCTCCTCATTTGCATACATAAATCCTAGATTAAGTATAAAATATAGGGATATAATCCTTGTTTTCAGCTTCCTTAATGTATCATAGAGTGGGTTTCATATGGTGTTCCCCTTTCAATCATGAATTCTAAGACTCCACCTCCCTTATTGGAAAAATACATTCATCTTCTTCATGCTCAACCTCTCATCTTACTAACACATTAAAAACACAGAAAATTAGTTTTCATTTTATTTTTTGTTATTTTTATTACCTTTACTCCATGTGCAAATGTGTGGAATATCACTAGGGATTACCAAAGCATCATATTCAAACTATTTACATGGTTGTTTATTTACTTTATGAAGGTGTGGAACCCTTGTGTTGTCAAACCAACATATTGGGACTTAGTGATAGACAAATAGGAGTGTTCCATGCATTGGGTATGGTTTGTTCTAGTCTTTATTTTCATTCCTTATAGATCTTTAATACAATATCTCAAGAAATATCCCCTTGTCCTAGAAGAGCCTAAAATCTAAGAAGGCATTAACCACCTTAGCAAATTGGTCCATTTTTATCCTTATCTAATCATAATTTATAGATCCTTTACCCTAAGTTTGACACCTCTAGCACTCAAAAAAGGACTTTCTTTAGGGATTGGGAAGCCTATAATTTTGAGCATCAATAGTATACACATATGATCTCAATTATAAGCACTAGAATCACAACATCATACCCAAAATGGTCATTTTCAAAGGGTCATAAGATTATTATTACAAAGAAAGATATATGTAACTGCCATCTAATTTTATTTGTATGATAGGCCTAGTGATAACCCTTTATGTTAATCCCTTATTTGTAAGAATTTATTTATAGATCAAAGAACTAAATAATATCTTGCAAAGGGTCATCTATATAGTCTTTTGACCATACCATGCCTAATACAATGATGAGTATTCACAATATAACTATACCTAATACTCTATTATATATGTGTAAAACAAACATAAGAACACAAAAAAAAAAGAACATATAAGATGATTGAAAAATGTGTATGCTAGATAATCAACACTATTATGGGGTGTATAACACCTAGTAATTCATAGGGAATGATCTTTGGATGACTCTACAACATGCAAAAACTCCTTTAGTACCCAACTCAAGTTTAAACACATTTCTTTGTACCAAAATTGTACAACTAAACAAGCTTGTGTGTAAGTATTGGTAGGTACTTTCATAGTCACCCATCCTACCTCATCTCTCCATTCATGAATCAATATCATTCCCCAAAAATATCCATAATAATGACTTAATTAAAATCTTTTAAGTCCTTAAATTGTGACCACTATTAAATAGTATAGATTTGGAGTTCATCAAGGATTATGGTAGGGTGGTGTGATAGTTGATAGTTAATTTTTAACTAAAAGGCCTACTTTTAGGGTTAATAGACCAAACACTAATTTCCACGCATATTCAAACAATAAGTCCCTTCCTTTATTACCAAATAGCCTACTAAAGTACATGGATCAAGTGGTTCTAGGCATTAGATATTGCTTAGGACATGTTAGACTATTGTTTAGTTATTTAGGTCTTAGGACAAAGTTAAATACATACATACATACATGCATACATTTCCAAACAAAATTTAAGTCCTTCCAAAAGTGAGATTAACATCATAAGAAATAAGTTTGAAAATTCTACTACAAATGATTAACTTTGCACCAACCATGGAAGATGAGTCAAAGACTAATCAAAATGACCAAAACTTCATAATCAACTACTTGAAAAAAATTGACTAGGTTAAGACCTCTTATGGTTATTTGAATTTGGTTTTGTTACTATAAACATCATGTATCTTGCCATTTATCCTTAGCACTACAACTCATGACATAATCCCCCCTATGATGTTCTCCCTCTAATCAGTGATAAAGTACTTCAAAACCACAATTCAAGAACTAAAGGGACTAGTAACATCATACAATCAATGTTCATAAACAATAATAGATATTTTGATGAATAAGTATAAATTAATACTAATATCAAACTCAATGTAAGTAAATCAATATCATACAAAAAAAACTCAAAGATAAGTTAACTTTTGACCTCAGCACATGTCAAAACTTTAAACATGTAATCATAATACTAAATAGTTAGTTGTTTATTGATATACCCTAATAGGTGGTGAAAATTTCACAAAGAGAACATATTTGCAAAGGTCCACTTACCTAAGACACTTGAATATTGAAAGGTGCTTTCACTTTCCACTAATTTTGTATGCTTGAATATTTTCATATACTCCTCATCTTGTAGTTTCCCTATTATAACATAAAATTTACATTATTGGAAGGAAGCATTAAAAATAAAAGAGGTTTTGTAAATAAATTAAAAAAGAGGTTTTATAAATGTATACAACTTTTTAAACATCACAATGGTTGAGAAGTGTGTTTACATGTTTCTTTTATTGAATATCTCAAACTTTTACAATCATATATCATTACTTTGCTTCTCCTCATATTGAAGATTGTGAAGGTGCTATCTTAATTGGACACTTTGGTTATTATAGTATAGTTTATAGATATTTATTTGTGTGGTGCTTTATTTGATATTTAATACACTTACGAGTGTGTTTATAATGCTTACCCAAAAACGTGGGTGTTTTTATATTTTATTAGGTTAATTAATTAAAATAAGGAACTATTTTTTAAGAAAAAGTTATTTCTTTCAATAAGTATAAGATCTTATACAAGTTAGCTATCAAACTGCTCTAGATGCATTGAAATCTAGAATCAACAATTTATTTTTGATTACAACAATTATTGAATAGTAATTGATAAAAGAAAAATAAACATTTATGCAAGAGATATAGAATATTCTAATTCTTTAGTTTGTCTTTTCTTTAATTTTTAGTAATTTGTTAAAAAAATTATACATTGATGTTGTTCTATTGATATTTTTGTGATTCTCACCATATTTATTTATGACAGAGTATTATATTCATATACTTATAATATTATCTTATGTCCAATCTTCTTAAATTTACAATTGTGATATGTTTGCTTTGCTAATGTACTCACTAAATTTGTATGCTTCAACTTTATAGATAATCTTGTAAAAATTGTTAAAATATCATATTTACCAAATTGTCAATCTTGTCCTTTCAATAATCACATGATTTTTTGAAGTATATTCACTAAAACACCATGTTTGATAAATTATTGCCTTTAATTAAGTCTTGTATTCACTAAAGCATTCTTCTTGACGAGTGATGTATTTACTATATTATTATTCTTAATCAAGTCATGTCCTTAACAAATTGTTATTATTTATGAAGTGTTGTTTGTTGGGAATAGGATGCCATTTAATTGCAATCCTAAACATATTTCATGTATCTCCTAAGTCCTTGGAAAGTGTTCCCCAACACTAGGATTAGAAAGAGATTAAATTCGAATGAAATGAACATATAAATTGGCATTTGTAATTATTCCTAGATGATTGGAACATGTGGGGATGCCTAAGAAGAGCTCCTACAAAATAGGAGAACATGAGGTGCCCACATTGAAGGTGGGGCCCACCTTGTATCAATTAACTATTTGGAGAATTGATAACTCTTATGTAATGCATGTCTTGTTCCTATAAAATAGGGATTGATATTTACAATGTGTGTGGAGTTGTACTATCAGTTCAACTCAATTAAGTTATGGATCAGTTATCTTCAGTTGCATGTAGTTAGTTTGAGTTGCATGTAGTTGACTTTAGTTGACTTGAGTTGCATGACTAATGACTTCAATTGCATGACAAATAATAGGTTGATACTTTTAGTCAACAGGGGATGATCAATCATGCATGATATTTGCATGAATGGTGGAGAGATATGTTTCAATTAATAAAGATTGACTTGGACCCACCTTGGGTGCCCAAGTTGGGATCTTGGAGTTAACACCTTTTGCATGAGAAGATATTTACAAGGCTAAGTTAAGTGGGCCCATTCTTGGGCGCTAACTTTGAGGATAAGTTTGTAAGATATTTTCTTGACCACAGTTTAGTTAAGTCTTCAGTTTGGGACGCCCAAATTGATGGAGACTTTAGTTTGGCTTTGGATTTCACGAAGGAACTCTACTTGCACAACTATGGCATAGATATTTGTGAGGATCTTTATCCTCTTGTAATTTCCAACTCTTTGGAATTCACAATGTTCACAATTGTTTATTAATTGCAACAAATTGAAGAGAGTTTGATTAAGAGAGATTGTTACAATTTTTGCAGGTTGAGCTTGTGCATGTGTGAGGGTTTGAAGCATGGAATGAGATGTGTGGATTCATGCTTGGTCACATGGAATGCATGGATAGCTTGTGTTGCAAAAAGTGTATTAGAGTTTAATGTAGGTTGTGAAGAAGAATTGTTGAAGGCAAAGGAAGCATATCAATCAAGGATTGATACCGTGTTATTGTAATCTTGTTCAGAGGGTTAAATAATACAAGTACTGTTGATTCTGGTGGTGGAGTTTTTTCCCGAAAGGGTTTCTCCACATATATGCTGTGTCGCTTCTATCTTCTTGTCTCATTCTTCTACAATCTTCTATCTCTTTCTACAATTGGTAAAATGAATCTAAACAAATTAATCATACACAAAGAATTGTGACAAAGAACACTTAATTAAATCTACAGTCTCATAAGTTTACAAGTTTTAAGCTACAAGATTTTACCTTCAATTTTTTCAACATTGTTTTGGGTAAAGTGTTTTCCTCAATAAACAATTGCATTTAATAAAGTGGCATCCTTGGTAAAGTGATACATTCACTAAAGTGTTGTATTGACATAATTTATTTAGTCTTATCAAATTCATCAAAATGTTATGTTGCCTAAGGTGATATTTTTTAGTATTTTTGTTTGTCTAATCTCCTAGTATTTACTAATGTCATCAATTCACTAAAATATTGTTTGTCAATTCTTTAGTCATTTGTGTGCTAATTTGTTAATCATGTGTTTTCTTTATTCCTTTAAATATATTTAGTTCATTAAACAACTCTAATGACTAAATATAATGTATAAACTTAGTTGATCTTATGCACAATTAGCCTAAGTGCTCAATTTAATTGATATTTTATAGTCATAAGTCTCATGTTTTCTCTAATATTTTAGAGTTGGATGAAATTCTTAATTGAAGATTTGATCATATGTACTTCTTTTGACAAAAAATGCTTTCTTGTTCATAAGATATGAATTTGCAATTTTTATATAGTAGAATGGATTCCTTTTTTGACTTAGGAAGTGTAAAAATCCATTATACATTTTATCATTTTTTTATTGTTACATAGTTTATAAATTAATTGGGTATGTTCCCTCCAGTTTCTATAATATTGTCTTAAGGAGATATCTATTGGTTTTAAAATTAATAACTCTCATACACTATACTAGTGTGTTACTACTACCTTAGGTCCAAACTTAGTTTGTAAATCAATTGAATACATTCCCTCTATTTTTTGTATAATATTGTCTCAAGGAGATACCTATCGCTTTTAAAACTAAGAATTCTCATAAACTACACTAGTGTATTACTACCACCTCAGGTCCAAACTTAGTTGTATGTACCATGCAAATAGATTTACATATTTTGATCATTTATTTTTCTAAAATTCTATTTACTATAAAATCATCCAATTTATTAAATTACTCAATTCATTAGAGCTTTAGGTTTATTTAGCTAAATTATTTAATAAATAATTTACTAATATTAAATTTAATTCATTGAAGTGTTGATAAATTTGTCAAAATTATTAATTTTCTAACATCTTCACTTTAGTTTATTCAAGTGACGAGGAATCTTCTAAAGTGGTCCACTTGCTTATGTTTTCACTTTAATTTATTCAAGTTTAAACAATTTTGTTTAAAATTTCATTTAAATTTGCTAGAAATTCACTTTGTTTTAATACAACGCTGAAGAAGACAATATATTAATATTCTCAATTTCTCAAATTCTACACTTATGAATTGCATAATTTTCTAAATCTTGAATATATTAGTAAAAAAATAAAGATTTTTGGGGTTCGCCCCGCAGTCCGAACGGTCTGTATGGTTGAGCTAAGGCTTTGGGTTCGTCCCATATAGGTCCAAGGTTCGATTCACGCTGGCCGGGTTAACCCGGAGGAGGCCTGTTGTGGGAATCGCTGGGCCTTGGTTGGAGATACCTCCTGTGTATCGAAAAAATAAAAATAAAGATTTTTGTGGTAGATTAGTTTCACAAGTCTTTGTGGAAAAAGGTATTAGAGAGAAATAATAATTATTACAAAAATTTATATAATAATTATGATAATATGTATAATACACTATAAATTTATTATATTATATTAAATAATATTTATTGATTATATAATATAAATTTAAAAAAGTTTTTTTAAAATTATTTTATATTAAATAAAATATAAATAAAATGAAATGATTATGTAGAATAAGTATATGAAAGAATTAAATAATTATCATTTAAACATAAAATTTATATAAAATTATATAAACAATGGTTGAATGTAGCCAAAATAATAGTTCTTAGTTGTCAAAACTAGGCAAAATAATAGTTCTTAATAATAATTCTCAGTTCTCAAATGTAGCCAAAATAATAGTTCTTAATAATAATTCTCAGTTCTCAAATGTAGCCAAAATAATAGTTCTTAGTTCTCAAATGTAGCCAAAATAATAATTCTTCGTTTAATATTCGGCAAGTACTAATAATAGAAAATCAAATGAGTCTGTTGACCCATAAACTTTCTTTGACGAATATCAAAAATCTTTTAAAACTTCTGAAATCCTCAAATTTGGCATGGTTCTTGACTTGCAATGGATAAAGAGATTAATTTACCATAGCATTTAATTTTATAATTAATTAGCCGATAGGGTTTAACCGGTAAACCTTACCATTAAACCAACTTTAGGGCACCGGAAACCGATATTTTCGTTTTAAACACGCAAAAATCTTGTCTTGGACTCAAGAATCTAGTCGCTCTGAAACCTCGATATATTTAGATATAATTTTCGTTTATTATGAATAGATCGAAGCAGTAGCTGTAGGGAGATTGGTTTTGGTTCGTATTATTTTAAAAAATAATCTGCTTTGATAGGGTTTTGTATTATTTTACCCGCGAACTCTGCCCATTTTTTCTCATCGACATTGTTGACAGCACGGCACAATTTGTGCAGATTCTTGAGGTAAGTTACCTATCACGGTTTAAGTGATTTTTTTTGTTTTGGAATCTATACACCGCCGGATGTTTTGGTTGTGTTTTATTTATCTATAACAATTCTGTTGTTATCTCTTAAATGAAGGTATTGGATTGTGGTTTTATCAATGGCTGTTTTCATATATGATATTATTGTAATACCCAGTGTTAGGTACCGGTTTATATCCTCACGTAGAGATAGTTTGAACTCAGATGAATTTTATGTTTATTTGATGGATTTAAATTTTGTTTATTTTGGTTTCCTCGTTCTTGAGGTTACTTTTGTTTGATTTGGGGGTTTGAGGGTTTTTTTCTTGATTTTTATCAGAGGTGTTCAAAGATATTTTTCACAGCTTTGTGGTAGCACTTCCTTTCTGCTCTCATAGTATTTCAAAACTTAACAGGTATGCTTATTGATTATTTTCTTTTTGTATTTTAGATAAATTTTAGCTAGACTCTATATATTGCAATAACTTAGAAAATGTAAAATATCTTGAATATTGTAGGTGGAGTATATGTTTTATTGGGAGAATTGTGTAATAAGCACCTTTAATTTTTTTTTTTTTTGAAATTGAAACATGTTAGATCCAAAACAAAAAGTAAAGTAAAGCTAAAGCAACTTCCTTCCACTTTCTGATCACCAAGTTCCTGGTGTGGGCGAGGTGAGAGCATATGGTGGTAAGGATTGCATTAGAAAATCAAACTGCTGGAAATGAAATCCACTTGTACAGTGGGGTAAGCTGAGCATATCCATCTTGTAGTGGGAAAACTAATATAGAAATGAAAATGTAAACAAGCTCTTCCACTTTTCAGTAGTGAGCAAGTGCCGGAAACCACTTGTTTAGTGGGGTGAGTATAATAACCACTTATGCAGTGGGTGAACAAATGAAACCACTTATGCAGTGGGGTAAGTAGCATCAAAATCACCAAGAGCAATTCACTGGTGGTACTACCACACAATGTTACATTATTAGCTCATTACAATTCAGTTCAAAACATTATATAACTGCTGCTACAAATTTAAGGTGGAATTATATAACTGCCGCTACAAAATTAAGGTGGAATGATGATAAGATAAGCCTCCAAATGAACCCCAACTTAGAAAACCAACACCCAAGTAAAGCAACACAATTATACCTTGGCCAAGTAGCATATGAAGGTCTGAAACATTCTGAAAATGTGTTGCAACAGGTTTGAAACAAGTTGCAGCAGGTCTGATACACTCAGAAATCACCATTAATAGGTGCAAGAAGCCATGATGAACACCCCGAAACGCTCCAAAACAACAGAAGTTCACCTCCAAACTGAATGCAAATGTCTCACAAGGTCTGGACGCCCAACATAGAGCAGAAATGAACTAATAAGGAGGGAGGATTCCCCTAGGAAACTCCCACACCCTTCGTACGAATGGTACGATCTGCAGCAGGGGGGCGTTTTGCATTTAAAAATCAGAAACTCCAATTTGCAATCTGCAACTAACTTCTTCCTGGTCACCTAGCATGGAGAGTTCATCAATAAAATACCTAGAACCAAAATCCCAACTCACCACTCAGCACAAGCAAAACATGGGGTACAGCCTTGTACTTGCACAGGTACAACCGGCAGCAAGAAAGCACTTAAATTCGTCACACTTCAATCTGCAACTGAAACCAACTCAACCACACACTTGCAAAACTAAAACACATCAAAGTAATCCATAATAGAAAGCAATAATTGAATCCTCACAATCAACTATAATGGTGATTCTGGAATGGAACCACACCCGTTCAGCTAGGGAGTGTATTTCAATTCTGAAATTAGAACAATCCTTGAGGGTAATAGTCCTCAAAGACTTGGAGAATCCAACACCAAACTGGCAGCACTTCGTTATCTATTCTTCAACATGACTAAATGAGCTCCCCAACGCCTCCTTATATAGCTTTCTGAAGGGAAAATTCTCAATTTTTTATAATAAAAAGAGGGTAATTTTTTTATTGAGTCAAGAAAACAGTACAAGGCTAAGAGAAATAATCCACTCGCCAGGGGCCAAAAGAAAAACCATCAAGCAACACCCAAAACACATCTCATATCCTCCGCAACCAAGTCCTCAAGCTCCCTAGAAAGACCATCCGAGAGACAGCTCCAATCATCCACTTTCCAGTTTCCCCTCTACACAGAATCCCATTTAGCCAAACCATCAGCCACCTTATTCCATTACCTAGGGATATGGTGAAAGGTGATAGAGTCGAAGGACTCCCCCAGGAAGGTGATCTGTCTAACCACTCCATCCAACTGCCAGTTAACCTCCTCCAATTGCCGCTTGTGCAACAAATCAACCACAATCTGAGAGTCTGACTCACAAATTATCCTTCTCCAACCTAGGGCGCAAGCCCTTTTCAAAGCCAAGAGAATAGCCAAGGCCTCCATGAAATTGTTAGAATGTTGGCCGCAGTATTCCGAGAAGAAGAATACAACCACTCCAGAGCAGTCCCTACCAATGCCCCCGACCCCAGCATGGTCAGGATTACCTCTAGAGGACCCATTCGTATTTATCTTCAACACCTCCAAAGGTGGAGGCGTCCAGTGACCATCTCTTTGAACCTTCTTTCTAAGGCTTCGACCAAGGCCAAGCCTCGTACCATCCCTAGCCCCTCTAGAAAGCCACTAACTTTGAACAATTCTCACTCTAGGGTCCACAGGGGCTGAGAGATCACACCTAGCCATCAAAGTCTCCTGCAGAACTCCCAATATCCTCATCCAAACCTGCATCACTTGAAGCTTCTTATCCAAAAAAATCCTGCAATTACGCTCTAGCCAGATCTGCCAAATGATAAAGCTGGGACCAATTAGCCAAGCAGTATGAAGAAAGGGAGTCTTAGCTGTAGGCTTCCCCAGCCTACTATAGGAGTCCTCAAGAGATGAGCCATGCCAACACAGATGATTCTAGAGACCCCACCAAAAATGCCAGATCACCCTAACGAAAGAACAATGGAAGAAAAGATGGGAAGTAGTCTCATCAGTACTCGAGCATAAAACACACACAGAGGGGCCCTGAAAGCCCTGCTTCCACATATTCTCCCAGGTCAAGCATCTGTTATAAATCACCAACCAGGAAAAGAAGTTACACTTGGGCCACGAGAATTTGTTCCAGATCTGCTTCCACTAGGGGATCCCTGTACAACGAAACCTCTGTTCATCAAGAGCCCTATACCTAGAGGCCACAGTGAATTTACCTTTCTGGTCCCCTCCCCAAGCCAAAACATCCTTCTCCAATAGGGAACTACAGACCCTATCAGCCAAAATGCTAGCAAGCTCCTTACAATCCTCCTCTGAACCTCCAGGCGGCCATTCATGCGGGTCCTTCCACCTGTACACCAAAGCACGGTCCAGGACCTGATGGGCTTTGAAATCAGCCACATGAGTCCAACCTGCATCCAAAAAGTGTGTACACAGGTCTTGCGAATGAGGGTGAGAAGACATAATAGGAGGATGTCTGTCTCAGGAATCAAACCAAAAGAGAGCCTTTGAACCCCTGTTGCAAATCCAGAACAGACTTTGCTTGATCAACCTGGCTCCCCTTTTGAGGGTGCTCCAAACCATAGATCCCTTGCCTTGTAGACTGTATCTGGGGATATCGTCTCCATCCACAACCCCAAAATATTTTGAGGTGAGGATCTTTGCCCAAGTCTGTTGCTGCTGAGAACACCATCTTCAATAAAGCTTAGCTGCCAACGATTGTCCAGTCAAATCAGCCCGACGCAACCCAAGACCACCCTCTTGCTTCGGACGACAAACCAAATCCCACTTGACCGGACTCCACTTTCATGAAAGAAGATTTCCAAACCAAAGAAATTGTCTACAAAGGGCCTCAAAGTATTGAACAAAGCTGGCTGGAGCCGATAGAACAAAGCATCTGTACAAAAGAAGAGCCTGAACCACAGACTTCAAAAGAGTCAATCTCCCCGCAATAGAGAGCCATCTATGTGTCCAATGACTGACATTTTTTCAAAACTTCTCAATAACATCCTGCCAGAGCACTCGAGGTAAAGAGCAAACATCCAAAGGAATGCCAAGGTACACAAATGGGAGCGAGCCAACTTGGAACCTGAGAATCCCCGCAATCCTCTGCTGAATGAGGATAGGAGTGTTAAAGAAATAGATAAAGGACTTGCCTTCATTGATACTTTGACCCGAAGCAACCAAATAACAATCAAGGCCAAGGTAGTAATACAGCAATACAGGAGACATTCGGCATCCCAGCACATTCCCGTACTGTCTACAAAACCAAGGAGGACGCCAAGAGATTGTATGACAGCCATTTTGAATTGTGTGCTACAAATGTTAATAAGGCATGGCTGGAGAAGCCTAGACCATCAACAAAGAAGATGCCTAAGAAGCCACGCCAGACGGATTTTAAAGAAGATTATGGGGACATCATTTTGATGTTGAACAGGATAGACAACAATCCACAAGGCGTGAACTTTGAGACATGGATGTATCATTTTATAGACGAAGTCACTTCCGGTGTGAATATGTTCAACTGGTCTCGATTGATAAGCGACAATCTTCACGAGCAACTGACCAATTTGGAAAAAACCAAGTCTTTTCACATGAGCTCGTACATTGTCTATTTGTTGGCTAGGACATATAAATACTCAGGACTGATTTGCAAAGGCAAAGTTGGCAATGGGGAAAATGAACTCAAGCCTTATGATTGCTACCCGCGACTTCAGCTAAGGGAGAAATCTCATTTCAGGCGGGTGCACGATGCTTTCCTAATGTATATCACAAGAACACTTCAAGGAGGAAAGCACCAGAGGCTGAGTCACGAAGCAAAGAGTTTGATCAGTAGGTATGGATCCTGGTTTATCCAGTTTCCAAAATTTACATATGTCAGGATCCAGGGATTCACTGGAAATCCTTACAAGTTGCCTATCTATCCAACAAATCGGATGATTTTGCTTGAAGTCCTGAGGCATACCAGAACATCCAGAGGCCAAGTAAGAAGGCGGCTGTTACATTCCCATTCTTTATTGGGAATATGCTAGAATCCTGTCCGTCAGCACAAGCAGCCGAGAGCGCCAGGCTAGAAATCCAATGGTACCCGTTCACAGCCTATAAGTCCAGGGCCAATTTTGACCCGCACCATCATATTCAAACCATGGATGGGAGAAGATACAAACACAGAGTGGAATTGGATGACTTCTGGGCGAACGCCGCTGATGAGTATGAAGTCAGGAGAAGATTATGGTCTAGAGTGCCAGTGGACTTTATGAGGGCAACCGAACTTTGTTGGGTGCCCGATTAGTTGCAGGACGATGGAAATTATGTCCAATCGTGCTTCGAGGAGAGCCGACCTCTTCCTTCCGTGAAGTGTTTAGAGCTTGAGCATTCAGATTTGGCAACATTGATGAGACCAGTGATTAAGTACTCTTAGTGGTGTGTCGACCATCAGTCCAAGAGTTGAGGCAGAAAAGAATAACACTCACATATGATTTACTGAGTGAGACGAAGTCATACTCCTCCAATGCTGGCGCATCCCATCATGATGATTTAGTTGAGATTGGCGAGAAGAGGAAAGAAGTAGTTGCAAGCATAGAACTTGCTCCAAAACGACATAGGATAGAACCATCTCGTTCCGCGGCGTCTCGGAATATTGATGAGTTGGTGGCCACCGCAGACGAATCCTTGGCCGAGATGATGAGGCATTCTGCAGTTCAGGAAAAAGACAATGAACTGATCTAGTTGGATAACGATGAGCCCTCATCTCCTATGGGCACAAAAATACTGGGTTCGGATAATGAAATGGAAGTCCAAAATGATGATTTCGAAGAGGGAATGATTTTCGCCCTCAGAGGATTCTTGGATATTCCAAATGAAGGGAATGTTCAGGAGGAAGATGGTATCGAGCAGCCTACCATTTCGGATTGGCTGAAGGAGAGGATGAAGATTTAGGCACCAGTCAAGGTCCAAGAAGAAGATGATACTGCAGATTTCTTGGCAAGGTTGGAACAGGTTGCTACTAAGAAACCTGCCAAGAAAGTTTCAGAGAGACGAAGACGGTGGCCGTTCTATACATATCGCAGTACCAACAGTGGATAAAGCACAGGATGAGATCACTCCCCAGGAATACGCCATAACCACTATAGACCTTGTGCCAACAACAAAAGGCTAGGAAGTGGAAGAACTGGACAATTTCGTCTCAACTATCAAGGCGAGATTGGAAAAGGAAGTGGTGAAAAAGAAGGAATGCAAAAGGGAGGTCGAGCGCTTGAAGGAGTACATACGGCATCTGACCCAACCACTCAATCAGGGTGATGTATTTCTGTGCCCGTGTGGAGAAGAGGAGCTACTGCATAACCCTGATTGAGTGGTTGAGTTAGATGCCGTATGTACTCCTTCAATCGCTCAACCTCCCTTTTGTATTCCTTCTTTTTCGCCACTTCCTTTTCCAGTCTCGCCTTGATAGTTGAGACAGAATTGTCCAGTTCTTCCACTTCCTGGCCTTTTGTTGTTGGGCCAAGGTCTATAGTGGTTATGGCGTATTCCTGGGGAGTGATCTCATCTTGTGCTTTATCCACTGTTGGTACTGTGATATGTATGGAACGGCCACCAGCTTCGTCCCTCTGAATGGTGGAAAATTTCTTAGTAGGTTTCTTAGTAGCAACCTGTTCCAACCTTGCCAAGAAATCTGCAGTATCATCTTCTTCTTGGACCTTGACTAGTGCCTGAATCTTCATCCTCTCCTTCAGCCAATCCGGAATGGTAGGCTGCTCGATACCATCTTCCTCCTGAACGTTCCCTTCATTTGGAATATCCAAGACTCCTCTGAGGGTGGAAGTCATTCCCTCGTCGAAGTCATCATTTTGGACTTCCATTTCATTATCTGAACCCAGTATTTCTGTGCCCGTAGGAGAGGAGGGCTCATCGTTATCCAATTGGATTGGTTCATTGTCTTTTTCCTGAACTGTAGAAGGTCTCATCATCTTGGCCAAGGATTCATTTGCGGTGGCCAACAACCATCACATTATTTCGAGAGCCAGAACCAGATGGTTCATCCTCTGTCGTTTTGGGAGGTGTCTATGCTTGCAACTACTTCTTTCCTCTTCTCGCCAATCTCAACTAAATCATCATGATGGGATGCACCGACATTGGAGGAGTATGACTCCGTCTCGCTCAGTAAATCATATGTGAGCATTATTCTTTTTTGCCTCAACTCTTAGACCTGATGGTCGACCCACCACTGATAGTACTTAATCACTGGTCTCATCAATGTTGCCAAATCTGAATGCTCAGGCTCTGACCACTTCACGGAAGGAAGAGGTCGACTCTCCTCGAAGCACGGCTGGACATAATTTCCATCGTCCTGCAACTGATCGGGCACCCGGCAAAGTTCAGTTGCCCTCATAAAGTCCACTGGCACTATAGACCATAATCTTCTCTTGACTTCATACTCATCAATGGCGTTCGCCCAAAAGTCCTCCAATTCCACTATGTGTTTGTATCTTCTCCCATCCATGGTTCGAATATGATGGTGTGGGTCAAAATTGGCCCTAGACTTATAGGCTGTGAACGGGTACCATTGGATTTCTAGCCTGGCGCTCTCGATTGCTTGTGCTGACGAACAGGATTCTAGAATATTCCCAATAAAGAATGGGAATGTAACAGCCGCCTTCTTACTTGGCCTCTGGATGTTCTGGTATTCTTCCAGCTGCCTCAGGACTTCAAGCAAAATCATCCGATTTGTTGGATAGATAGGCAGCTTGTAAGGATTTCCAGTGAATCCTTGGATCCTGACATATGTAGATTTTGGAAATTGGATAAACCAGGATCCATACCTACTGATCAAACTCTTTGCTTTGTGACTCAGCCTCTGGTGCTTTCCTCCTTGAAGTGTTCTTGTGATATACATTAGGAAAGCATCGTGCACCCGCCTGAAATGAGAATTCTCCCTTAGTTGAAGTTGCGGGTAGCAATCATAAGGCTTGAGTTCATTTTCCCCATTGCCAACTTTGCCTTTGCAAATCAGTCTTGAGTATTTATATGTCCTGGCCAACAAATAGACAATGTACGAGCTCATGTGAAAAGACTTGGTTTTTTCCAAATTGGTCAGCTGCTCGTGAAGATTGTCACTTATCATTCGAGACCAGTTGAACATCTTCACGCCGGAAGTGACTTCGTCTATAAAATAATACATCCATGTCTCAAAGTGCACGCCTTGTGGATTGCTGTCTATCCTGTTCAACATCAAAATGATGTCCCCATAATCTTCTTTAAAATCTGTCCGACGTAGCTTCTTAGGCATCTTCTTTGTTGATGGTCTAGGCTTCTCCAGCCATGCCTTATTAACATTTGTAGCACACAATTCTGTTCAACATCAAAATGATGTCCCCATAATCTTCTTTAAAATCTGTCCGGCGTGGCTTCTTAGGCATTTTCTTTGTTGATGGTCTAGGCTTCTCCAGCCATGCCTTATTAACATTTGTAGCACACAATTCAGAATGGCTGTCATACAATCTCTTGGCGTCCTCCTTGGTTTTGTAGACAGTACGGGAATGTGCTGGGATGCCGAATGTCTCCTGTATTGTAATGATGCATTTTCAAGTTGTGTAAGAACCAATATTATGCATATGTAATCTTGTGATATTGTTGAGGTTGGTGCCTTAGTTTGAATTGGGTTGGTGCTCAATTTAGGGGATTGTAGTCTCCTTAGAGTTGGTGCTCCTAAATCTGGAAGTTGGTGCTTCCATAGGGAGTAGGTGCTTCCTTAGGGTTGGTGCCCTTAAAAGATTGTAACAGAGTTTTGGGTTGTGAGGCTGGATTTGAGTAGTAGACTCAAGTAGCATTTCTCACCATGGTTTTTCCCATCTTGGGTTTTCCATGTACATCTGGTGTTATGGTATTTTGTGTGGGTGCTTGTGCTTATCATAGCTTTACATGTTTTATTCTGCACATTTAGTTTTAAGGTTGTGTATGCATTAAGTGTTTAATGTATTAATCTGCATAAAGGATTTAAGTGTTAATTTTTGCTATCTATTGATTCACTCTCCTCTCAATAGATCATTTTGTTCCTACAATTGGTATTAGAGCATAGTTTGTCAATAAATTGGTATCAGTCAAAGGGGGAGTAATGGTTCTTCGCTATTGTTGAGATGAAGAAGAGGTTGCAGATATGCTCTAGGGGAGAAAGTTATACAAGGTATTGTTGCACAAAGGTATTTAGGAGCCCTTTGCCATTGATGTCAAAGGGGGAGAAAGTTAAGCAAATGCTTAAGTATCTTAGAAAGGGGGAGAAAAAGTACCTGAGAAAGAAGGAGAATGTATGCAGATGCTCAAGATGCTCAAATTACAGAAAGGTATGCAAATTGGTATTCAGATTGTTTTGATGGAGCATTTAGTTTTGTTGAGCATTTAGGTTTTGTCATCAATGACAAAGGGGGAGATTGTTGGCAATATGTTGTCATTGATGTCAAAAGGGGAATGTCAAAAGGGGATCAAACGTTGGTGTTGATCCTAATGTTGTCGTGCTGATACAGTAGGATGTAGTATGGAAGGAATGATGTGTCAGGATGCTAATATATGCTGATGTTTTGAAAGAGATGGAGTAAAGTTATATTTTGCACAGGTTGCAAAATGTTGTCACAAAGTTGCAATGTTGTCTAAAAGTTGTCATATTTCTGCAACTTGCATCTCCAAGTGTGTGAGTGCAAATCTAATGGGAGGTCTGATATGGGTTTTTTCGAGAGGATTCCTGAATGGTATTTTGCAGGTTTGAAGGTGGGAGTATGTGCTCAGAAAAGATTTATTTTCCTCTCAGGTGTTTAGGGTTTTATTGTTAAACCTTAATTAGTTTGCAGGTCATGGCATTCACAAGTTTATATTTGTTCGTTGACTTGCTATTGGTAGTTACCGGTCGCTTAAGTTATTACTTCTTGGGTTTGTTTGACAACTGGCCCCATTACCTAGTCACCCGGTTGATGTCGCTGGGAGAAGATTGTCGGTTCCCCCGACACAACGATGGACGTTAAGTTAAAGTTGATCGACGGTGCTGAGTTGAAGAATAGATGATTTGATGGTTATCGTTGAAGGAGTATACATCGCAAGTATGAATTTGAAGGCCGAAGGCAATTTAGCAATAGGCGATGGACATGAAAGCAAGGAAGATCAATGACATAGTGTTAAAGAGAACTTGATCTAACGGTTAGGATATAAAGTTGGATATATGAATGGAGATTGTTTGATAGTGGCACGAAAGATGGAATCGACGACCAAAATTTAAAGTTGAATATTATACAATGGCTATGCACAGGTCGGTTGGGGTTTTGGCTGTTAACTAACATTGCGGATAGAATTAAATGTTTACCTGCACATATGTTTGTTTTGATTGGACATTTGATTGACAAGGCGGCGACACAGATTGCTACATCGAATGAGATCAAAATCAGATCGAATGATCTGGAGATTGCATTAATTGCCATATAAGGTCAGGGTTTGCTAAAGTTTATGATTTTGCAAACCAACGAACGAGATTTGATGTTGTGAGAAGATCATAATAGAAGATCTATCCTGACTATGTGTGTGGCTCGAGGAATTGATTACTGTAAGGTTTAGGGTTTTGCCAAAGTTAGTAGATTCAACAAATCTATACAGAGAGTTAGTGGAATGATGAGCAGGTAGCTTGTTGGTGAAGCTAGTGAACCTGATTGGATGACCT